>OX453310.1:22049353-22346155 GCA_949710035.1 Crambus lathoniellus
CGATTCGACAATAAATACAATGCGATCGGCTGACGATATGAAGACGTTGATGGAAGAGCCTTTTTACGAATGCACCAGATTGACAACCAATAGATAGAGATGGCAGAAAATCGTGAAGCATCATGAGCGTGAGAGATGGCAGAAGTGAAACTTCCGGTCCCTTTATAGTACTATTTATTGAGCACGACCACTCTGACAAGAGTGATACGATTGAGAAGAGATGCAACTCATATGAGAGCTGTGGTGCATTTGAATCAGCATTCGATTTTAAAAACTCCATTTCACATTATTTTTACTTTTTTGCATTCACAATACATTTTTATTATTGAAAATGTAATATGAGAAAAAAAAAAAAAAACGAGCGCTAGCCCGGACAGTGAAATGGCGTGGGTGCGAGTCCCATAAGAACTAGTTATGTCGACTTTTTTTAATGTTTCATTTTCAACTTCATTTCAACCCCAATCGCTACCAGCTAGTATCTTGTCCACCAGCCGGGTTGCAGGCTATACGCAACTTCATAATTAGCTATTTCCCATTTCGCTCGGAGCCACTGACTCCACTTGGAGCCTTAATTAACTGCACTACGATGTAAAATTCCGCCATCTCGCCATGGCACGTGTATAACTGAACAACACACACAAGGAGACGGAATCGACGATGTGGGTAAACAATTAGCGAATTGAGGAAACGGTACGTTACAAACAACAGTTGTTTGTTTTAATTAACGATGTTTTGTGCAAAAATATTATACAGAACAGCATGTAACTTTATTACGAACTTACTGGACTAAATAATATTGTTATGATTCTAAATCATTTAGGAAAAAAAACGACACAACGAAGATTTTCGGATAGGATAAAATTTTGTCTGAATTGTGTTTCAATAGCATACTTATTGCTTATTGATAGAATTCTTGTTACTAAAATATAAAATAAAGAAATGTGGAGACAGACGAAAAAACAAATAAGTACCTGCCTAGTCTTTATTTGCTTGTCATTGTTAAGTAAGTATATTAATTTGATATTTTAGAAAAAGGTTTTGGTTTGAAAGCTGACCAGAAAAACGGATGTGATTGTATTAAAAGTTGCTGTATCATAAGTTAAGAGGGTTTTCTTAACTTTTGATACAGCAACAGTACATTGTTGAAAATAATTCAATGATTTTTTCATCAAAATATTTATAACCGCATCACAAAAAATATAAGCAAACAAAATACCCCAATCAACTTTAAGTGACCAGGGTGCCTACCATCAACTTTAAGACAGCGATTCAAAACTAGCGCGATGCAGAATAGGTTCCTAAAATGAATTGCTTTCTTTCGTACTATGACCTTCTAAAAACTGGATCGCATATGAATTGCTAAATGTAAATGACCGAACGATTTGTGTCCTTATTTCTTCTACTCGTCTCTTTCACTCGATTCTGTCAGGCCCGGAGAGTGAGAGGGACGGGTATAACCTGCAGGTGTCATTTTAGCTTGGCCGAGTTATAAGTCAAATAAGAGTTCTTGACAGCTTAGCGGCTGTGAAATGTCAATGAATGATCACTGAATCGCTGTCATTGTTATTAAGCTGTCGTGGTACGAATAAGCGAAGCAGATCAGTTTAGGTCCTAAACAAAACCGCAATAAGAGTTGATGGTAGGCACCCAGTGCGTTTAATTTTCTACAACGATGATTTATTTTTAAATGTTTGTACTTAATAGATAAATGTTGTAACCCAAAAATTACTGGTTTACTTTTAAATTAACTATTCTCGTTCAGATATCATTAAATTATAAGTATCACTAAATATCATCATGTCAGCCGAACGACGCCTACTGCTGGGCATAGGCCTCCCACAAGGATCTCCACAACGATCGGTCCTGCGCTGCCCGCATCCAGCGGCTTCCCGCGACCTTGACCAGATCGTCGGTCCACCTTGTAGGGGGCCTGCCCACGGAACGTCGTCCTGTACGCGGTCGCCATTCGAGAAACTTTCCGCCCCAACGGCCATCAGTTCTCCGCGCTATGTGTCCCGCCCACTGCCACTTCAATGATGCAATCCTTCGAGCGATGTCGGTCGTTTTAGTTCTCCTGCGGATCTCATCATTTCTGATTCGATCGAGCAGGGAAATACCAAGCATGGCTCTCTCCATTGCTCGCTGGGTGACTTTGAGCCTTCTTATGAGACCCATAGTAAAAGACCACGTCTCACTTCCATAGGTCATTACTGGCAACACACACTGGTCAAAGACTTTCGTCTTGAGACATTGAGGTATTTCGGACGCGAATATATGCCGGAGCTTCCCAAACGCTGCCCATCCGAGTTGGATTCGACGAGAGATCTCTTTCTCAAAGTTGGACTTACCTAACTGGACCGTCTGTCCTAGGTAAACATAGTGGTCAACAACTTCGAGTGTAATGTTCCCAACATTAACTGGAGCGGGTGCAACATGGACATTGAACATGATTTTCGCCTTGTCCATGTTCATCTTAAGACCCACTCTTTGCGAAGCATTACCGAGATCTTCGAGCATTGTGTTCAGGTCTCCCAAGGTCTCAGCCATAAGAACTACATCATCGGCAAACCGTAGGTGTGTTAGGTACTCGCCATTGATGTTGATGCCGCATGCTTTCCAGTCCAGCAGCTTAAAAATATCCTCCAACGCAGCTGTGAACAGTTTGGGAGAGATGACATCTCCCTGTCTCACACCTCGCTGTAGATAGGATTAGAGCTCTGGTTCTGTAATCGGACCGACATGGTGGCGTTTTGGTATAAGTACCTCAGCACCTCGATGTACCTGTAGTCTATTTGGCACCTCTGGAGAGACTGCAGCATTGCCCAAGTCTCAATCGAATCAAAGGCTTTCTCATAGTCCACGAACGCCAAGCAAAGTGGCAAATTATACTCTTCGGTCTTCTGTATAACTTGCCGCAGCGTATGAATGTGGTCTATGGTACTGTAGCCTTTCCGGAACCCGGCTTGTTCGGGAGGTTGGAAGCGAGACGATTCGTAATGACTCTCGAAAACAACTTATAGATATGGCTCAGAAGCGAGATGGGTCTATAGTTCTTCAAGAGAGTTTTATCACCCTTCTTGAAAAACAGCATCACATCGCTTCTGCCCCATGCCTTTGGCGTTTTGCCCTCAAGGATGACTGAATTGAAAAGCTTCTGGAGGACCTTAAGTATCCGCTTACCGCCTGCTCTCAGAAGCTCTGTAGTGATTCCGTCATCGCCCGCCGCCTTGTTGTTTTTAAGCTGCTTGAGAGCCATTCTAATCTCGTACAGGCTGACGTCCGGGATATATTCGGTATGGTGTCGGGTAAGCTTGGCTCTAGGGTCTGTAGCCTTGCTTTCAACAGGTGTTTGCGTGGAATATAGCTGTCCATAGAAACTCTCAATCTCCCTCAGGATTTCAGGTGTTGACGAAACGATGCTACCTTCCTCAGTTTACAGCCTCGTCAATTGACTTTGCCCGATAGACAGATCTCTCGCGAATACTTTGGAGCCTTTGTTCCGCTCAATGGCTTCTTTAATACGCTCGGTATTAAATTGGCGAAGGTCGCGTGTCAAAGACTTAGATATCTGTCTATTGAGCTGTCGATAACGATGGGCATCCGCTGAGTTCTGCAGCTTCATTTCGTGTCTCTGATCCATGAGTAGGAGAGTCTGACTGGAGAGTTCCTTCAATTTGGGACGGCGGGTTTTATAGTACTTAGACCCTACCGTGCGGACAGTATCCACCACCATGTTGTATAGATTGTCCACGTCTATGCTGTTCTCAAGGGCTTCGAAGCGGTTTTGAAGCTCGAGCTGAAAGCACTCGGGGTTTTGAATTTGAGCTGGTATTGGTCGGATCGTGGATTTTATCAGTCGCGATCTTTCGAGCTTGACATCGATATTCAATGTGCCTCTCACCATACGGTGATCGCTTCCTGTCTTAACAGCGTTGATCACACTGACATCATTGAATATGTGCTTCTTCGCCGACATGATAGAATCGATCTCGTTTTTGACTTTACCGTCCGGACTGATCCAGGTCCATTTGCGGCTTACGGGCTTCCTAAAGAAGGAGTTCATCATATAGAGGTTCTCCCTCTCCATGAAGTCTGCCAGCATCTGGCCTCTATCGTTCCGTTGCCCAAATCCAAATTTCCCCACTCTCAGCTCATCACCGCAACGTTGCCCCAACTTTGCATTGAAATCCCCCATCACAGCCGTGTAGTGGGTTTTATAGCTATGCATGGCTTTAGCGATCTCCTCATACATAGCCTCCACTTCGACATCGTCGTGTTTCGAGGTCGGAGCGTAGACCTGGATAACATTCAGCGAATATCGTTTCGATAATCTGAGTATCAGGTACGCTACCCTGCTCGAGACACTTCCGATAGTGATCACGTTGAAACTCACTAAATATATTATTGAAAAATTTAAAATGAAGTATTCAGAAAAAATCG
Source organism: Crambus lathoniellus (assembly GCA_949710035.1). Classification (NCBI taxonomy): domain Eukaryota; kingdom Metazoa; phylum Arthropoda; class Insecta; order Lepidoptera; family Crambidae; genus Crambus; species Crambus lathoniellus. The sequence continues at coordinate 22,053,794 of OX453310.1, forward strand.
ACCCGTCTCCCACCCAGCACCAATTTTTCAATTATAAAAATTGCATTTTAAATGCAAAAAAGTAAATAACACTAAATAAAGGCTGCCACACACCAAAAACGCACGCAGACGTGCTGCATTGCGTGTGCGTGCGTCATGAGTTGTAATATATGAATTTGTACGCGTAGGTTCACACCAACAGTATCGCAGCTGCATTGCGTTGTGTTTGCGTGCGAGAGCCGCACGGCCGTCCGCGAGATACAAACCGAAATGGCCGCGGCGCGGTCGCGCAACAGCGGAACGGCAACGCCGCACACGAGCTCCGGCATTGTGACGTTGTATTGTACAGGATTTCTCAATTGAGGACACACCGCGGTGACGTATGCGTCTGCGTGCAGCTGCGACGCTGACTGCGGCACGTCAGTTCTCAATATTTACAAATTGTCATCATGGATTTTGAAATACGCGAAAAATTAATTAATATAGTACGCAGATACAAATGTATATAAGATCCACAAGATAAAAACTCTCTTTTGTGGGATAAAATAGGAAGGGAATTACGAATTGAAAGAAAATGTCAACCGCGATCCGAAAGCAACACACGGCGTCGCTGACGCACGGCGTCGCAGATGCACTGCGATGCGTGTTCGACGCCGATGCCGGTGTGAATTGCTTTATGGCGCAGCGTGCTGCAGATGCAACGCATCGTTTTGCTCACGCATCTGGTGTGTGGAAGCCTTAAAGCTTTAAGTTGCCAATTTGACTAACAAACTTATGTTTTGTAAATCCATTTTGATTAAAGTTCAGGGGGGTAATTGTCTAACTCAACATCAATCGCAATCGCTTTCAGTTTGACATCCATTTGACATCCATCACTTGTTGTTGAAGAAAGTTGACAAAATTATTTATATTGCTGCAGCAATGGTCGTACAATATCTTTCAAACTGAATGCGATCGCGATTGATGTTGAGTTAGACAATTACCCCCCTGATTGCCATTTACTTGGTACCAGATGTGTCTCCTTTGAACCCGTCTAATCGCAAGTGAAGGCATTTGATCCAGAATTGAATGGCTATGTAGAATCGCTCTATCAGCTCAACGGGCTATCAAATATTATTGCCGATATGAGGAGATATTACAAATTGATACGGTTTTGTCTCTACTCAGTTTAATATTGTAATGTAATACGTTTGAGATCGATGAAGGTAAGATAATGGTTATCATCTCTACTCTATGCTGTTTAACAATATTTTATACATTCTGGTCAGGTAGGTATTAACAAATTGTATGAAACAGCTGATTTTTTTTTGTTGAGTTGCAGAGTTGGCCCCATAGTAAAAGTTGTTCATATTTACAATCACCACATAAGAGGTATTGCACTTATAGAAAAACACCCTGTATATTATACACGGTATCTTTTTATCATCCTAGATAATTTCAGGGATTATTCTACTCATGAAAACAAACAACTTTTATTATGGGCTCAAAACTGAAATCGCAAAAAAAACAGCTGTTCCATACAAAAGTGCTAAAATATTTAATCAAAATGTATGGAACAGCTGTTTTTTTAGAAAGTAGCGTATTTGTTATTCTGGTGAATAAGCTATATAACTGTGCAAAGCCAAATCTTATTCCGTTCAGCAGAACGTATGAACTGTTATAATTGCGAAGATGGATGTATGTATATACATCCGTTTCAACAATCGCATTTATAATATTAGTAGAATTATAACAGTTTGGCGGTAAGGCTGGTTTTTATTGGATGTTTTTTCTTCGATTGTTTTCGACCACAGCCGTCTCTATCGTCTTCTACAAGCCATGCGCATAAAGTTGGCAACGTAGTTTTAAGTGAACCGATTTGACACCGTTTGCACCGTTTGACAGGTAAACAGCGAGTAAACTTCGAGTAGGTACTGAATCCTATGGAGATGGCATATCCTTACTTATATTATAAATGCGTATCTGTCTGTCTGTGTGTTACACAATCACACCTAAACTACTGAACCGATTTGAATGAATTTTGGTACAGAGATAGTCTAGAGCCTGAGAAAGGACATAGGCTACTTTTTATTCCTGAAAAATATCACCTTCCCGCGGGATAACGTCGTGTAGAACACGCGGGCGAAGCCGCGGGCGGAAGGCTAGTCTTCTATACATCTATACAAAGAAATAAAATTGGAGTGTCAGTTTGTAACATTAAAATAACCGCTTTTTACTACGTGCATATGATTATATATACGGTACATATACCAAAATGACATGTTTTACTATTTTTGTCTGTCTTTCTGTTTGATCCGGTTAATCTCTGAAACGGCTGGACCGATTTGGACGGACCGATTAATACGACAATTAGAAGTAGTTTAAAATTGAATTCCAAGATTTTCTTACATTTTGACTTAGTTACACTTCACTTTTTCGTAGGTATGCCACCTCCATAGGATTTAGTACTCAGAGGAGTAAACCGGTTCACAGCAATGTTGCCGTTCCGTATCATAGCATGGCTTGTAGAAGACGATAGAGATGGCTGTGTTTTCGACCGTTTGTCGCGCGTCATTTGTTTAAGTTGGAATGATATTTTGTTAACTTTTGTACACCTACAAAACTCAAACACATCTGTTTTACTTTTAAAATACTTTCAGGTCAAATACGAAATTCCCGTCAACATAGAGCTTTTTTAAAATAACTTTGCTCCTTCCATGCTATTTATAAGAACGGCAAGTCGAGTTGGTATAGCGTGACCTAAACAGGTTAGGGTGAGTTCCGAGCCAACAGTCGGTGTTAATTTAAAACCTGGATCTCATCGGGACAGCTTGACGTGCCGTGTTCGAGCCCCGTGAAACAGTTTTAATGGAAACGTCATAGAAAACTAATGGCGGAAATACACGGTTCACTTTTGCCTTTCAATTTGGATGAAGCAACCAAATTGAACAATGTAAACGTTAAAGTGAATCATTCAAAGTCAATGTGCGGCAGTATTTCTGCGTCTTTCAACCAAATTGATCAATTTGGCTGAACCGTGTAATATTAACATTACGGTTTCAAACAAGAAATTAAGAGGGCAATTAAGTCATTGTTGAAAGCTATGCAATTAGAAAACAAAAATGGATGACAAGTAACAATAATCGTAATCATCAGCCATTAGTCCCACTGCTGGTGCTCAGACCTTCCTTATGGATGGATAAGGTAAATGGGCCATGCATGACCCACCACGCGGGCCCTAAGTGGATAAATAGGTATGTTTAAATTTAAGGTGCAGAATTGGTTTATTAATGTAAAAATAAGCTGTATAAAACTGTCTATAACATCTCGTACAATACATAGATGTCAGCAGCACTTTGACAGCTTTTGAAGGACGATATTGATTACGATTCGATTACCCTAACGATAGTTTTTCATGCTGGTACCCCAAGCACGGAAAACTGTCGTTCTCGTAATCGAAAATGATACGATGCGACAAAATACTACCAAAGAGCTGTCAATACGTTGTCTTTTGAAATATAGTTTCGTAAGCGATAGGGCGGAAAGGTTCTCGATTGGCGACCGCGTACCGGACGACGCTCCGTATGGGCGGGCCCCTTACAAGGTGGACCGACGATCTGGTCAAGGTCGCGGGAAGCCGCTGGATGCGGGCAGCGCAGGACCGATCGTTGTGGAGATCCTTGGGGGAGGCCTATGCCCAGCAGTGGGCGTCGTTCGGCTGACATGATGATGATGATGATGAAGCGACGATAGCACCCCTTTAGTTTTCATACAAAATAATCTTTTTAGTCGGGCACTTTTGGTCATCGCACATTACATCGACTCAAGGTCGACTCCACTCCAACTCAACTTATAGTATGCCATTGAAATGTAAGTAAAAAGGTTGAACAAAACGTGGACCACGCGTCGTCGACGAGTGGACGACGCGTCGTCAACTTTCAACTTACCTACGTGGTGAAAAATTCACTCGTATGTAACAAGAAATAAAGCTTACATTTCAATGCTATACTGTGAGTTGAGTTGGAGTAGAGTCGACGTTGAGTTGGTGTAATGTGCTATAACCTTAATCGTGGCTGTCGATGGACAGGGTTGCGGCTCGCCGCGCCGTCGTCACCACTCGCTTCCGGGCGGCCGCACGATGAGCGAATGTCTCTCCATTTTGTTCGACTTTCAGCGTTGCGAAAACACTGTAGGTACTGCAGTCGACTGCGTTAGTCTTCTTAATAAGGTCGATCCAACGAGTCGGAGAGCGGCCTCGTGGTCTCTTCCCCTCTGTGTGACCTTGTACTACGAGCCTCTCCATCGATTCCTCGTTTCTGGAGATATGCCCAAAGAACTTGAGTATTCGCAGCTGCACAATCGAATAATACGATACGAGTTTTCCGTGCTTGGGTTACAGCAGTCCAACACTTAAACCGCTACACCAAAAGACGTCGTCCAACGTAACTTACGTCACAGCTGCTATCACCAAACTGTTATAGCGAAGGAGCTCAGTGATTTATCCTGTTGTCGGCTTTCTTTATAGTCTATCCAGACACTTTATTTCCTTGATAACATCCTAGGCCCGCGTGACCGCCTCTAAAATTTCCCTACACGAACTTTGCAGTTGACAGCCAGCGAAGTGGGGGGAGGCACATCCGGTTCTGTTCACAAATATCGTGCCGCTAAATTAAAGTTTCAGTCTTCACTGTTTTAACTTGTTAGCAAGTAATTTGGTGTTACGAAAAGTCTATCTCATAAATGCAGTTCTAGTTTTCGTTGTGGCCTAGGAAAAGTTGGCAAGAGTTCCGCTTTTCGCGATTAGACGATTTCTTTTGAGAATCTGGCGATGGAATGTCAGTGTAGCAAACACGTTGCTGTGTACTGTGTAACCGATATCTTCGTAAAAAAATATTAGAAATATATATTATGGTAAATTAAATGCAATTTAATGATTAACGAATCATTTATTTCAAACATTTTTTAAATATCATAACAAAAATACTGCTTTCATACAATAAAAAAAGTTAGTCATTTCGTGAATTGGTCATTTCGCGAATTGGACATTTCGAGAATTGGTCAATTTGCGACTATGTAGTCATTCGCGAATTGGGCATTATGCCACTAAACCTTTTTAGTAGACACACACACTTCAGGCTAGCAACCTAATGTTAAAAAAAAATAGTTTATTTCGGACTCTGTCCTGCGGGTTGGTAATAAAAAAATTACTCACATTTAAATTAGGTAAAGTAAAAATAATTATAAGAAATGAGTGTGCTTGACGATTTGGACGCGAGTCCAGTGTTGCATAATGACACTGCCTAAAACAAACTCGTCTGGACCAGCTTTCAGGAGACTGTTGGTGCTGCCCCTAACCCACTGTAACAGGGAAGCGATGCTATTTCTTTAGTTCGATTTCAATTTTATCTCACTGCCAAAAACTAATTTATATAAACAAAACTTAAAAGCTCTAATAGTGTTTTACGACAAAACTTCAAGGCTAACCCTCCTTCATTATTGCGGAACGGCGGTTAGTAATAAATACTAATATACCGGAATACCCGTAATTTTCTAGACACAGGCAACCCCAGGTGAGGCCATTAGGAATACAAAATGAAGGTTACGAATGCGAAAAAGCTGCGGAATGACTCGGTAAAAGTTTCTGACTCATGCCGCTAGCGATAACTGATGCAAAGTAGGTACTAGTGGTAAGGAAAATATTTTTTATAATTTTACTGTATTTCTTAGTTTCGAATTAATTACAGTAGGTATAAAATAAACGAAGTGGTTGCAGAAGTTTCAATTTTTAATTGGTTTAGCTTATTAGAACGTTTACAAGATTTTTTCTCTTAGTTTTTTTGTGCTTTCAGTAAATTGAGTTATAGTCAGTATTTTAATTCTGAATTTTGGAGTGCAGTGATAAACTTAACAACAGTGTTGTTGTTAAGACTAAACATTTGACCAATGCACATTGATTTAAGTTAAAGGTAGATTGTAGCACGTGTTGTCATAAAAGTTGTAAGTATATGTAATAGACGTCCATCCTTATATATAGGCGCGAGTACAAAACGAGCAATTTTTTGGCAATAATTGCCTGGAAACTGTAATGGATCAATCTGGAGCAATAAAGTGGAGCAATATTACTCCAGTTGCTCCAAATGTCGTGGTATTGTGTGGCCGTATCCTAGCAACCGGTTGCTACATTATATTTTTTTGCCGCCGTCCTTAAGGCGCCCATTCCCCAAAATAGGGTATTTTAAATTATGGATTACTCGCAAATCACAAGTACTTAAAATTTGGAAAAAATATATGTTATTTTACAGTTATTCATTCTTAGTTCATTATATAGTGCTTCCGGCCGTTTTTTTTCGATTGGTGATATTTTACTGTGTCAAATAAAATCCCAAACATCCGTCTAAAAATAATTCAAATATCATATTACTTGCAGTATACTTGGTTTTAGTTAATGAAAAATATATGAAAATAATTGTCTTTGAATAGCCGAGGGATTCCGGCCGTCATAAATTTAATTTATTATTATTTAATTTTTAATTGAATTTTAAGTGATTTTCGATTCGCGGGGCGCTCGCGAGTTCACAGTTCACTGCCGGCTGCCGCTGGGTCCGCGCGAAGTGTATCGAGCGAGGCCGAGCAAGCGTTAGCGTGCCTATTTCGGTCGGGATTCCTCGCCTTAATTGCTTGACGTGGTCGTGACTTCATATTTGGCAAGGATTGACAGGAATTGCGCAATTTTAGTTGCTTGTGTAAGCGCGCCACCTACAATTTTTATAAGATTTAGGGACTCTTTGGTCTGATATTAAATTATTTAAATATATTTTTTAATATACCTACCATATTTTACCGAAGTCATACAATAAGAGTAATAAACTTACTTTTGAAGAACTAATACGCAAACCTCAAAGATGCTGGCAACACTGAACGCTCGGTAAGAGTTTAAGCCCACAATGCAATTTAAGAAACATTCCATATTTCGTAAGACAGCTCTTAGAACAACTTCCTTAGCTCTGCTCTTTGCCAGACAATTTAAATTACACAAAGAAACTTCCCTTCAAACTTTGAATGCGGCATTCCTTTTGCAAATACCAAAATAAATAAAGAGTCAAGTTACTTTTCATTTTCAATCCAACTGGAAAATGTGATTATTTTTTGCAGCCTGTAGATAGGTACTAGTAATGTTATCCATACTAATATTATAAATGTGAAAGTGTTTCGATAATTATTATGAAAAACAGGAAATTTTTTACCATGTTTATATTTGTTTTCGAGTACCCGATATTTCGGCGTAGTTGCTCACGCCATGATCACGGAGTAACTCAAGTTACTTGGTATCTTTAGTGAGGCAATCCAAAAAACCCAATGGTAACAAAATCGGGGGATACAGTTTGGCATTATAGATTCGAATCTATCGTCTACATCTAAAAATTAATAAGATTAATGGACAGCTAAAAGATCAAAGAATTCATTACGATATGCGAGGAGTCGAGGACACAATAATATTTTTTTTTTAAATAGAACCTAGAACTTGTCACATTGAAGCGTTCCGAAAGAAAACAATCAGTGTCACAGAATGCTCGTGACTTTACATACAACACATGGCTCAGAATTTCATTTTACAAGCTTTTTATTATTTTGCCATGTTACAAGCTTTTTATTAACTTGCCATGTTAAGTTAGTAAGTGGGGGACAAATCTTGAAAGCTTAATTTGACCCACTTCCTAGTGTCCGATGGATACCGGTTTGGTTTAGATGACAATACAATATTTAAGTACAGTCAGCAAAAAACCTTGTCATAAAAATGTAATTATTACTAAAAACTTATTCATAACTTCAAAGTATGTTATGTATGATTCCGCTTAAACTTATGATAGCTACATTACAGCACAACAACTAAACCACTAATTTACAGGTAAGCTAGCTTATGCTAAGACGATAATCACACGAATTGCCGGATTACACGGATCATGCAGTTACACCAGTTACCAAGATTCAAGGGGCGCTTAAATAACTAATGGGTCATAACAAGTCCCTAAGGAACCGGATTTCAAACACAATTTATTACTGAGCTAAGTAAAGCCACGTCTTTGAGTAGGTATATCCCTGAGGCCAACTAGATGAACGTAGACTTTACGTAGTTAATACTCGTTCAGTGTGTTAAGTCTTAGGTACCTATTTGACCAGCGATCGCTTACTATGGGTATCTGGTACAGGACACTCCAACCAAACATACATAGATTTTCTTGGGTCGATCAAGCCCGTATGAGTAGGACAGATTTAACCATGGCTCTGAGACTACGCGCGGACTGAACGGCATGTTCCGTTGAATGCATTTGCATACCTCATGAACAAAGTCATCTCACCTATGTGCTCAGTTTGTAATATTGTGAAAGATGTTCACCACCTCTTGGCGGAGTGTGCCAGGGGTGAAGAGCTGAGAGCTCCATTATTTTCTCGCGATTTTAATGTGGGTAAATATAATAGTATTCTCGCCTCACCTTTATCTGATGAGGCGAGGATGCTATACAATTTGATAAATAGAATTAATGTATGTAGAAGCTAGTTTTTTTTGTTAATGTCAATAATATGTAGTGTTTATTGGTTAATTTATTGTTCATGATTATACTTAGATTTCTTTACGGGGGTGACATAACTAGTCAGTATGCGACTAAACCCTCTTTTCAAACAAGAATAAGAAAACGTACCTGTTTACTATGCTCATTATCATCGTATTTTCAAACAAATTGAAATATATTATAATAATTGATAAGTATTAAATTTCGGTCACCCGTTCGATGACTGATTGCGTCTATCGAAATCCAAAAGAATGAAGTCACTTAGCCAAAACTACGGAACGTCCTCAATTTTTCATATTAAATTTGCTATCGTAACATATTTAGTAATAGACTTCATATTATTGTGAAAAAAGAAAAATATGTAGCTTCTTCGGCAAAAAACACAACATGCAAGATGCACCAAACAAAACATGCACATGCGCATGAAGCATGCATACCACGAAAATATGAGTGCACAATAATACCTGCATTTAGCAAGACAGCAAACACACCTTGCACCCTTACTAATAAGACTTGCTGTGTTTTTTGCGGAAATAAAATACATATTTTCCTTTTTTTACATTGGATAGAGACTTCCGCCAGGTGATTTGATCATAGGCTTCATATTGTAACACATGAGTGTTGTTTACTTGCTATATTCGTAAGGTGTCTCACATAGATAACAAAATTATTTCAGCTTAATCCTACTGTTTCCAAGGTTCACTGTGTATAAAGCTGAAGATACTGTTAATAAGTAATTTCTGTTTGCTTCATACGTGTATCTCCTATCAAATATTGGCTAACGTAAAATACAAGTAAAACATTAAATTGCTATACACTTCAAACATGTTGAGTGAGTACATTATTAATAGGATGAGACTGGGTATGTTAATTACCTTACTATTACATATATTTTTTATCCACAACGGGATAGCACTTCTTCATCACACCTGCTGACGCTAAGAGAAGATAAGGCTGACGGTGGAAGGGCGTTCCTCCCGGTATCCTCACTCACTGAGGAGCTGGCTATCTCATTTCTTACTGCCGGAACACAACAATGCTGAGACTCGTTGTTATGGCATCAGATTTAGATAAGACGGTGGTAGCTAGCCAGGCGGACTTAGAAGTCGTAGGTACTTCCAACCAAAATCCATCTTCAATTTACTACCTTCCACATTTCGCACCCATACAGGGGTAGCGATTTGCATTAGGATTGGATTGGGAAAAAGGGACTTTAAGGATTGCCATAGGCTTATTTTCGATGGCTATCGACCTAGGATCCTTTGAAATTTTCACCACTGTATCAAAATATAACAAACATTGATAGCCCGCTAACCACTAATTAATTTGTTGCATTGTCATCTACATTGAATTGGCGATATCATATGCCTCGATACACCTAACTTTGATATATGACGCGTAACCAACAAGCTTTGACAATATAAGTCTTCTGGGAAACCTACGCAAGCTTTTTATCATTGCACTCTCTCTATTATGTAATAAAGGTGATATTGTAATGGTACGTGATATCGATATAATGACGTCGATTGCGCTGCCAACAGTTGACATCAAGTTTAACATGTGGGTATCTTACTACATATGTTATAAGGGTGGTTTTTGTATTGTAGCTATTCTGCTTGATGTGTTGTCTTCTATACGTGTTTAATTGCTCCGAAGGGATGGTGCCGCATGTCAGTTCAATTTGCAAGTTGCTGCAAAGGACAAGCGGTCACAGCCCTGACATTAGTGGCACTGCGGTTTTATCAATTCTCTGGACGTGTTTATAGATATGCAAGTACTAACATTTCGGCTGTCAGTGGTATGTCCGAATGATATATTTCATTTTAAATGAGACTAAACTAGATAGATTGCAATTTTCATGGTATACCTTGGTACCACTGCGGTTAAGTACCTATTTCAAGTCTCTGTATGTAGCTGTTTAGATATTTGATAAATTCCAGTTGGGATTGCTAAAATTCATAGGTAAAATTAGGAAGGTAGTAAAAAGACTATTAGATTTGTAGTGTTTTTCTACTGCACCTGTTAAGCTTATTGTGTTGTCTTGTGTATATGTGTAACTAGCTTTCCGCCCGCGGCTTCGCCCGCGTGTTCTACACGACGTTATCCCGCGGGAACGTGACATTTTTCCGGGATAAAAAGCCGCCTATGTTCTTCTCCAGGCTACAAAGTATCAGTGTTCCAAATTTCAGCCAAATCCGTTGAGACGTTTTGGCGTGATTGAGTAACAAACATACAAACATCCAAACATCTAAACATCTAAACATCTAAACTTTCACATTTATAATATTAGTAGGATTGCTCCGAAGGGATGGTGCCGCGTGTCAGTTCAATTTGCGAGTGGCTGCAAAGGACAAGCGGTCACAGCCCTGACATTAGTCTCGCGGCGGTTTTATCAATTCTCTGGACGTGTTTAGATATGCAAGTACCTACTAACATTTTGGCTGTCAGTGGTATGTCCGAATGATATATTTCATTTTAAATGAGACTAAACTAGATAGATTGCAATTTTCATGGTATACCTTGGTACCACTGCGGTTAAGTACCTATTTCAAGTATCTGTATGTAGCTGTTTAGATCCTACTAATATTATAAATGTGAAAGTTTAGATGTTTGGATGTTTAGATGTTTGGATGTTTGGATGTTTGTTACTCAATCACGCCAAAACGGCTGAACGGATTTGGCTGAAATTTGGGACACAGATACTTTGTAGCCTGGAGAGGAACATAGGCTACTTTTTATCCCGAAAAAATGTCACATTCCCGCGGGATAATGTCGTGAAGTCCACGCGGGCGAAGCCGCGGCCGGAAAGCTAGTATTTGATAAATTCCAGTTGGGATTGCTGAAATTCATAGGTAAAATTAGAAAGGTAGTAAAAAGTCTATTAGATTTGTAGTGTTTTTCTACTGCACCTGTTAAGCGTGTTGTGTTGTCTTGTGTATATGTGTAACTAGCTTTCCGCCCGCGGCTTCGCCCGCGTGTTCTACACGACGTTATCCCGCGGGAACGTGACATTTTTCCGGGATAAAAAGCCGCCTATGTTTTTCTCCAGGCTACAAAGTATCAGTGTTCCAAATTTCAGCCAAATCCGTTCAGCCGTTTTGGCGTGATTGAGTAACAAACATACAAACATCCAAACATCTAAACATCCAAACATCTAAACTTTCACATTTTTAGAGATTAAACGAACTTACCTGAAGTGAAGTTCTATCTTAATTATACTTCATGCTTCGTCCTCAAGATTAGCTTGATTTTACACTTGTAGTACGCCCTAGTAATCGCCAATTTCACACTATATTGAGAATATACCTACTTATAAATTAAAAAAGTAATAAAAGAAAATTATTATTTTTTAAATTTCAAAAGTGGGTAGTCAACACCGATCTGGCTCAAGCGCCCATCATAGCTGTCATTTAGTTTAGAGTATTATATTTTTCGAATCATATAGGGGAGTAGTTAATAACTTTTGGGAGGGAGGGAAGCTAATCTCTTCGGACGAAGCCTTCGTATAATTAAGATAGAACTTCACTTCAGGTAAGTTCGTTTAATCTCTAATTATACTTCATGCTTCGTCCTCAAGATTAGCTTGATTTTACACTTGTAGACGTTTAGAGACTAAGTGTTCGAAAAATATGCAAAAATTGTAATATATAGGCTACTGAATAATATAGATTGAAATTATAACTTAACTTATACTATCTTGCTTCTTTATTTTCTCAACATAGAAACAAAAAGCAATAAAAAAGTATTATTTGTTACATAAAAAATCAATATCGCTTATGAAATAAACGAAAAATATTTTGATTAAGCACTCAAAACAGTGGTGCCAAATTTTTTATCACAATTGCTGTTTACTGGCCTGTTATAAAATTTGGCAAACGTATGTGATTCTGAAAACCAACCTGCAGTTTTATAATCTGGTCTATGCTAAAACCTAAATTTTGCGCAGCTGACGTAGCAGCATACCGGGTATTATGCGCAGTGAACGTAGAAATATCAATTCCACTTAAATGTAACGTATTTTTTATCCATTTGAATAAGGTTTGTGACGTAACAGGCTTATATGGCTTTCGGTAACTAATAAATAAATTGTCGGAATGAGGGCAGAGAAACATTTTCATTTCAAGGTAAGTAATCAAAACTCTTGCAGGACAAATACTTGGCTTTTTGTTATAGAATGGTATAACGAGCAATGTTTTTTTTTTTTTTTTTGTATATATAGGTATATATTTTCCAGATTCTAACTTTCGTTAGCAAACCACTTTTCAAGACAATTTAAAATCTGTGCTATATTCCAGACTTCATTAAATTTAGGGGATGGAGGTCTGGTACGAAAACTCCTTTAATAAATCTTTTTATTTCTTGATTTAGTGAGATATCAATTTTAGTTATTAAAGCCAAAGCAGAATGATAACAGTTAATTGTGCCATACTGAGCGCCACTGTTTAAAGCAGATGCAAAAAATTTTGTATATCGGGAATTGATACTTTCGTATAAGTTTAGTTTATTTTGTTGACAATAAATAAACCACTTTTAATAGCAAACTTCGTATTGTTTATACGAGTTATCCAAAAAAGGGGTTAAGCATGACGTCCAGAGAAAATTATTTGACGCCTCTTCGTATCATCACCATCACCAGGGTAATGGAGTTGCGCATTTGTTTGCGGCTGGAATTTGTAGATAAAATTAGGTTTGAATCTGCTTTGAAAACGAATTGTTTACTTATTAAAAGACTTAAATAGTGGATACCACGTTTATGTGGACCAAAATGGAACAACTATTATATCTGTGGCATTGTTAGAGATAATCTTTCCTAAACATTTAGGCATCATTGTGAAAGGAGGAAAAACATTAAAATTTAATTTCGACCACGACACTGAAAAAAAAAAAACATTTACGGCGTATGCATCCGGATCCTTATGCCATGATATATATCTTGGACATTTATTATTTCAACGACTAGCGTATCAATGAAAATATCTATGAAACTTTTCAACAATTTGTTGAAAGGCATAATCAGCTAGCTGCCATTCTTGGTCTGCCTGCATAGTATTATCTGAAGATCGAATATGAGATGCAAAAACGTAAAGATTTTTACGTTTACGCCATTGCCAGAGGTCTTTTGCGATCTTTGTCAGGTGTGGGGAGTGTATATCACCCATACGGTTTACGTAGGAAATTACCGTGGTATTGTCAGTTCGTAGAAGTACTTGACAGTTAGTATCTTAACCAATAAACGCAGCAAGAATTCCTTAATAATTTATTGTCTGCTACTTTCTTTTACACTCCATAAACCACTAGCTCTGTCGTTTCCACATGCAATTCCCCACCCCGTAGTTGAGGCACCTGAAAAACTTCCAGGTCATACTTGTCTATTTTTATTTTGGTGCGGCTCCACCAATAGAAATCCTGTTCCAAGTAACAAGGTATATCCATGTACTAATTATACATATTTCAAATAATTTAGTATACAACCAGCTGCATTTCACGGCGGGACAGGCGGATATTAACAGTCCAATAAAACTAACAAATTCTCTAATTTTACACCTTTTTAAGTTAGAAAACTTTTGTTATGCAAATTTAATTTTGGCAAAGTGACCTAGAATTTCTTTTAGTTTAAACTATATTCTAAGAACTTACAAGACTGAGAAGGTATAAAATTACTTTTATCGGTATTTATAATGAAAAAACCTAAGCTTGTAAGCAACTTTACGGTATCTTGTAAGTTTTAAGACCCTAATATTAGACAGAGGTCATCCAAATATATTGTTAACAGGTAACCATATAATTAGGAGTATTTCATGACCGGTTTCATGATGACTTTAGTGAAAAAAGGAGCTGTGTTTAAACCAAATAATAAGACATTAAATTCATATGCTTTTTGATCAAATTGGTATCTTAGATATTTTCGGTCTTCCTTGTGAATTTTTAACAAAAAGTATGTCTTTCAGGTCTACTATGCACGGTTACAATCTCTCGGTATCAATTTTATAACTGTTCTTAAATCCTCGAGTTTAAAATGTCTTGAGTCAATAAATTTATTTAGTGATAAGTTTAAGATGAAGCGCATTTTCCCATTTGGCTTGGTTACAAAAAAATAGTTGATAGATATTGATCAGATTCAGAGATCTCTGAAATTGCAGAGACAGCAAATTTTTTATTTCGTGTATGAAAAGAGCCTTTTCCTTTTCACTACATTTTTGGGTTGACGGTGATACAGGTTGCATCGGCTTTCGATTGAAGGGAATCTTATATCCTTTTTATGAAAAAGAACCAGTGGGTCCTTGGTAATCATTATAGAATTTTTATAGAATAATGATAAACGACCTGCATGCGTTAACGTATTTAGCGTCGGCTGTTGTTCTGTCTCTGCCACGGATACTGCGACTGCTTCGATAAGTTGATGAGCCGTCTACGCGTCGAAGTCGTTGAAGGCTCCTTCGTCCTGGGAGGGCCCGTCGGCCTGCGACTAGGACCCGGACCCTTCCAGTTTAAATTTCGCGAAGAACTGTATAACTTACTTATTAGGAAACTTTTGTGTCGTTTATTGCTTTGGGTCTGTGCTAGACTTGTTAATAGCTTTAGCTGATTTTTTGTTTTCCCTTAAGTTTTCGCCGAATAATTGTTTATCAATTTTAATTTATTGAAGAGAATCCCTTAGATCCATCTTCACGGCATTCAGAAAAAAAAAATTGAAAATTGAATTAGAATGTTGACAATCACACATAATTTTTGCCAAATCCATAAGTGTTTTAGCAAGGCTGTATTTTTCTCATTTGCAGACAATATAATAGTATAGATTTTACCAGACAAGTGTTTCCAGCAGTCGATTCCTTCTGTTTCAGTTGAATGGCCTTATTGTGTTTAGCAATAATATATGAAACAGCTGCTTTAATCTTAGGATCAAGCTCAGGTGGGTCAATCAATTTGCAATTTTCTGGGGTCATGTACTTACGAGTTCTTTACGCAATTCTTTGTTAATACCTGTTGTGACCCAGTGCTGGAAAACTCCAGCACTCCTGACTGAAGTAGGGTCAGTACCTAATATTTCTAATACTTCACTATCTAAGTGTATGTTTTCTGTTTCAAGAGCAGACGTTTGATCTGAAGGTAGATCACGCTTCGGAGCCTCAGTCGACGAATGACCATCCTGTATATTTGTAATGTTTTCAGACTGGGATGTAGGTACTGGGGATTGGTTCCAAGTACTTGTTCTAATTGTCCTTCAGGTTAACCCTTAGAACATGGTGCGTCGAGGTCAACTATGACCTCTTGGTCGTATGTAAGGGACAGAGTAAGCCTCATGTTCATACAATTTTAGCATGTCAGTATAGTATTGTAAGAGACAGTCCCCAGTTATAACAACACGTACTGTCCGCAAACTACACTTAGTAGTACCTTATAACAGTCCCGTTGTACTGTTTGTAGGACCCAGTGACTGCAGTGTATATAATGATGATTATGTTATTATTATTTGAGATTATGTATTGCTTAACCTTAGGTATGCAATTAAATTTCGTAAGAGACAGTCCCAGTTCGAAAAAAAAGTACTGTCCGCAAACTATTGAAAATCGACACATCATAATAATCATAATACTTTAGAGTACATAGCTGTTTTTTAGCTTAGTCACTTATGTAAATTATTTTCAGTAAGAAGCAGTCCCAGTTCAAAGAAAGTACTGCCCGCAAACTGTTTAACAGTACCAGTTCAAAAGAAAAGTACTGTCCGCAAACTATTGAAAATCGACACATCATAATAAGCATAATACTTTAGAGTACAAAGCTCTTTTTTAGCTTAGTCACGTGAATTATTTTCAGTAAGAAGCAGTCCCAGTTCATAGAAAGTACTGCCCGCAAACTGTTTGAAATCTACTTATACGAGAACTTGTAAAAGTCTGTGACGAACTAATGCATTTATGTTCAATTATAACTTTAAAATTAATTAATAATTTTGTTACACTTTATTAAAAGTATTTATTTTACAAACTTAGTAATAAGTAGGTAGTTAAATAGTCAAACCGTTTTATCGTTGAACGTAGGTAATTATCGTTTGCATTTTTTGCGAAACGTTAGAAAACCAGGTCACTGAACTTCAATATGCAATATAATATGTCAAGGCCAGTGACTTATAAATGTATAAACATACATAACGTACCTTGAGATAAGGACGACGAGCGATAGAATTGTTCCGATAACTCAGAACAAGATAAATCTCACCGGTGGTGGTGCTTCTTTTTTCGCTCCAACTTTCTCTCCAATCTTATAATTTTTCGTTTAATGTGTTCACAGTTATCTTTTTTGCGTTTGGGCATCCTAAATAATCACTTTTAACAACAACTAACAACTTTTTATACACAATTTAAAAACTAGATGTGAATCGGCGACGCACTAGAAAGCGAATGACAGCTATGATGGGCGCTTGAGCCAGATCGGTGTTGACTACCCACTTTTGAAATTTAAAAAATAATAATTTTCTTTTATTACTTTTTTAATTTATAAGTAGGTATATTCTCAATATAGTGTGAAATTGGCGATTACTAGGGCGTACTACAAGTGTAAAATCAAGCTAATCTTGAGGACGAAGCATGAAGTATAAATAATATTAGTAGGATTGCTCCGAAGGGATGGTGCCGCGTGTCAGTTCAATTTGCGAGTGGCTGCAAAGGACAAGCGGTCACAGCCCTGACATTAGTGTCGCGGCGGTTTTATCAATTATCTGGACGTGTTTAGATATGCAAGTACCTACTAACATTTTGGCTGTTAGTGGCATGTCCGAATGATATATTTCATTTTAAATGAGACTAAACTAGATAGATTGTAATATACCTTGACATTAGTACCACTGCGGTTATATCAAGTCTCTGTAGGTGTTTCGATAATTGATAAATTTCAGTAGTGATTGCTGAAATTCATAGGTAAGATTACGTGTTTAGACATGTAAGTACTAACATTTCGGCTGTAAGTGGTATGTTGAAAAAAAAATGAAAAATATTTATTGCATCAACTTAGTCTAATACATTAATTAGTGGTTGGAGATACCTTTAGAGCAAAAGTTTGCTTGTGTTAGGTAGGTAGCACCGCTCTTCCATAGCATAGTTACAATAGACTATTTTAAACAACCTTATTAGTCTAGAAATAATTATTACTAGTTTTTAATATTTATAATATGAAGAAAACGCAGACTCCAGATAACACTCATATAATTATTGATCCAACTTACAGGTACAGCATAGTACAGGTATATCAATATAGATACAGTCGACGTCTTAGTGAACTTATCCCCTCGAGGCTAGTTTGAAGAATGACCTCTCTTTGCTCGTTAATCGGGCTCAAGTCTAGCTACCCCCACCAATTTTACCACAGATTAGCCTATTAAATTTAACAAAATGGCGGCAAGAGACGGCATTACCAGTGTTGCTATTAAAAAATAAGAAAAACCTTCTAAAATCATGACATTCGGCCATCTGATAACGTGCTGTCTCCCGACGTACATATAAAAATTATTTAGAATCAATTAATTAGGTAAGTATACAGCTAATATACTGATACACAACTATTCTCAATAGTAAAGTCTTACAACTATGTAACTATTTAGGTTAATCTTATAGTGATAAAAACCTTAAGTTAAAACTTAAAAGATAATTGAAACAAATACATTATATTGCACAATGCTCAACAATAAACTTTTAAGGAAGCCGATGACTTGTTTAGAATATAGATATTATCGTGAAAATATTGTTTTAGTAAATCGTTAAGTAATACATAATCAAATAAAATAAATTATCAATAACAAACTAATCTAAAACTATTTGAATCAATGTATAAATTAACATAATCATGACATCCGTTAACAAGCGACTATTATTACTTAGAAAACTTATTTTGAAACTATACTTGTTATATAATCATGTGTAAGTAAGTATATGGAATGATTAAAGTAAAGTCTGGTTATAATCTATAAGCATTAGTTATGGGTCATAAAAGAAAAATGGATTAGCTTGGTACTAGTTTACATCAATGCATTGTCAGGAGCTACATTCAAGAATATTAGATGGTGTCGGAAGCAAAATCCCTAAGAATGTTACATTAGGAATAGGTAGGTACAGAATTTAACTTTAACCTGATAACTAGACACCCTTATCACTTCACTCAAATAGTGGAAAAAGCAACTACGAGTCATGAAAGGATTAAAGACCTAATATTAGATGAATTTAACTATCGCTAAGTTTGACCTAGTTTAGTCCTTACAAAAACAACTGTAGGCCTCTGCACAGTTACCAATTTTTACCCAGATATAAGTAACAAACCAAGTTATAGATACGTATTTACCATAGTGCACAATTTGTAGTAAATCAAGATATGAATTAGGACAACTAAAAGAATTATTTAAAGGCATGTTCGTAATAGGCATTATTACCGATTAATTTAAATATTCTTACAAGGAAGTTACACTAATAATGAAGATGCCGCAGGTACAATTGGAACCGTCACAGCAACAATTTGCTTTTTCAACTTGTCAACCAGTTGTCCAAGGTTTCCAGAGCATTCTTCTCCAGCACCAAATCTTAAATGCATCTATTCTCTGCCTCTGTTAGAATAGTACAATACATGGTTCCACTCCGTACATGAAAATCAAAAAATCATATTATTATCATTTCTAATGAATAAGTTAATAATTTTAAACAAGTTCGCAATTTAATATCAAAACTTTAAAATGTCTACAAGGTATCCTCATACGAGCATGACCCGCATTCTTATCAACAAATATTCATATTACTATGAATAATATTAGTGTAAATAGATTTAATAATTATAATTGGGATATGAAGTAATATATTACCATGGATAGAAATAGGACAAGTAAAATCATGAACAGCTTTTCGCCCAAATGAATTAACTACACGATGATTTCCCGTGGGAATAAAATATCCTCCCGGGGTCAAAAGAAGCCGATATGCTATTCCACAGACAAAAGATTTCAAAGATCCGTCCAGCCGATAGCCGTGATTGGGGAACAAACATACAAGCTTTTGCAATCATAATATTAGAAAAATGAGATAAGATACATGACATGATAATATATACTTCAATATAAGTCAACTTCAGTATCAGCGATCCACTCGTCTCAATATCCGACTTACAACCACAGCCCACGATGATCATCATCACAACAACGATCACTCTGTGATCTGCACCTTCAGTATCATATTATCTCCTCCCATTACCACAGCACGTACGTACACTCTTCTGCCTCCAGTTTGTATGCTGTGTTGGTTCGTACGTTCAAGGGTAGCGGGATCCTCATTATTATATTAACTCGATGCTAGCTCATGATAAGTACCTACTGGATGCTACAATTGGCATCTGAAAGCAGTAAACTCACAACACACATAGTAACCAAATCAATTTTATTAATCATTCAAAAGAAATAGATGTATCTGATAATGAATCAATAGAAATAAATGTAAGTATATGAATTCTCATATTCTTTTATAAACATTAGTAGGTAAGGTAGTTAGTACCTTCAACCATAGTAGAAACAAATGTTCAACTGACCAGATCTAAAAAAATATGGAAATGATTACTACAGAATATGTGAAGGAACTTCAAAGGTCCGTGAGAATGGTAAACTGCTAAGAATTTTAGTATCACGAGCCTACCAAATGAGACGGTAAATTTGACAGATCTACTTGATTTTTGGTTTAATAAAGATATTAATGCTCATTAAAATAACAATAAATTAGATTCACATAATTTGAAATCATATTTTGTCAATACGTACACTAGGACGGTAGTATTAAAATCCTCAAAAACTCATTTTAAATCATACCGCCAATAACAACAAAAACACGGCAAAACTAACTTGGTATGCTACAGCAGTGGTTACTTGTGGCTTTATTTGTTAGAACAAGTTTTAAACATGAATTAAAATGTCTGCATGAAGCTGTATAGAACATTTTAATAAATTGAGAGGTGTGATTGAGCAATAATCGTTTTACTTTATTTTGCTTAATTAGGAAAACATCAGTTACAACTTGACAGTGTAATAAACACGATCTACTTAAATGCACTATGGACTGTTTACATGTTTTTGCATTAGAAACATCATTTCATCACTATGTTAATGAAAACAACTAGAATAGATATCAGTGAATGCTTCTTGCAGTGCTGTCTAAGCAAATAAGTATCTCTGCTTTTGACTTGTATCTAAATCATTAAGAGAGATCTAGAACACTACGCAGTACGCACAAATAGCAAAATAGCTTCTAGTGATTTTGGCTGTAAAATTTTCCATCTGTCTAAACCAAAACTGACTGATAAGGCCACCATTTGGTTTACAATTTGTTATCTTTGTATTATTATTATTATTTCGTGTGTGATTGTTCCGTTCGTAATATTGTGTACAAATAAAGAATTAATCTATGTATCTATCAAACTAGGTACTTAGATAAAGAATCTTCGACGTTCCCGGAAAAATGTAAAGAATGATGATTTCTAATCAGTCTTATGGCTTTATTGTCTAATTATGTAGAAGACTCAGAAAAGTATGTTCCTGATAAAATTTCTCTAGCACTCATCCACAATTTAGTTTGAATTTAAATTAAATTTGAGATTTAAGTTTGCCACTAAACTCAAATTTAAAAAGTCAAGCATAGTGAATTCTTTTAAATTAAGCTACATATAGTGTTCGCGAGTAAAACGGCACATCACTGCTTGACGCCAAAGCCGTGACTTTTTAATTTTACTTTTTAATGTTTCCCGCTTTTTCTCTCTTCTTGTAAGATCAGCATAGCAGTACACACGTTTTAAATTTGAATCCGCATTTTAATTTATATCCATACTACCTGGCCCCTTCATGGTCCTAGATCTTCGCCGAATAATAATTGCCAGCGAATTCGTCGTGAGAAGCCTGATTGCAAGTTTGTTTACGCGCATTATTGCATTGGGGATTGCGCGCCGCACAGAGTGGTCGATGAGTTGAAGTTCAACGGAAAAACGCGAGTGCAAAAGTGTAATTTTATTGGTAATTTTAAGCACCCAACACTCTAAACAGGTAGTATTAAGGATAAATAAGTCGCTTTATTAAGGTTCGTAACGTTTTATCTACTAATTTTGTGTAAATTTGTGTATTTTTTGTTGAGTCACTCTCAAGTACCTAACCGGCATATTTTGTTCTAATAGAAATTGCAGTGTAGATGAATCTTGGTTGCCAAAGCTAGATAAATATAATTATTTTGTGTTGTTTTCAGTTACCTAGCAGTTATTTTAACCGATTTATCATTATTTTCACACTCATTTCGTATTTTAATATTTGTAACGCAGGTACTTGTGAATTCTTCCGTAGTAGATTTAAGTTAATTTTGTACTGTTATTGCTATTAATTTATAATATTTTCGTTCAATCAATTCAATTTAAATGCTTAATTATAATATTCATCAATTTTAATCGTTAATAATAATCTCGTAAATCTCATTTAATTTTCATCTTTACCGTTATAAATTTTAATAATTTGAATTTTAATAATTGTAATCTCATTTTATAGGCTCTGTGTTCTTTGTAATAGTCCTAAGTACACAAGTAAATTGTTATTTATATCAATTCCAGGATGCCTGACGAATTAAAAGTACCAAGTGGACCTCAGTCTCCTAGAACTTTACCGGAAAAGGACTTAGTCAAAAAACGAGGACACATAAAAGGTCGGATTACATCTTTTTCTAATTATTTATCGAGTTTGGATGAATCCTCGCTGAGCAACCTTGAGGCCAGGGAGTTACAATTACGAATAGGTAAGATTGAATCTTTATATGACACATTCGATGAGATACAGTCAAATATCGAGCTTATTACTGATGATGAAGTGCATTTATCTGAACGAATAGACTTTGAAAATACTTACTATAGCATTCTGGCAAAGGCACAGGGAATCTTAGAAAATTTTCATAAACAAGATAAGGTGGAAAGTGAATTTAATAGTGCTCGTTCTAACCATAAGCTTGTTAAATTGCCCACGATCTCGTTACCGAAATTTGGTGGTTCTTACGAAACATGGATGGAGTATCACGACACGTTTTCTAGTTTGATAGATAAAAACGATCAAATTGATGAGGTCAGCAAATTCCATTATTTGAGAGCGTCGTTAGAAGGTTCAGCTGCTGTGGTTATTAAATCCATCGAGTTTTCTGCTAAAAACTATGCGGTAGCTTGGAGGCTTTTATGCGATCGGTATGACAACAAACGTTTGTTAATTCAAAATCATGTAGCATCGCTATTTAACATCGAAGCGATCACAAAAGAGTCTTCCATTAATTTAAAGCAGTTGATCGACAAAATTAATAAGAATTTACGTTGTTTGGAATCACTAGGAGAACCGGTAACTCACTGGGATACTTTATTAATTTATATTTTTTCCAAAAAGTTAGATACTAAAACATATCGCGAGTGGGAAGAACATAAAGGTAGGTTACCTAAAAATGAGCCAATTGGTTTAGAAACCTTTCTTACTTTTATGCGTAATCGTGCAGATTTAATTGAGACGATTGAAATGTCACAAAACAATGCGACATTTAGTAAAACCACACCTAAAATTAAGGCAATGGTTTCGTATCAAAATACACATGATAAACATGATTCGCGTTCATCGTCAACGAAACCATGTCCTTGTTGCAACGACGAACATTATTTAAATAACTGTCCAAAGTTTCTTGCATTAAGCAGTGAGGCTCGTTATAATTTGTTACCTAGGTTTAAAGTATGTTTTAATTGTTTGCGTAGTGGACATTTCGCTAATACTTGTAAACGGCCTGGTTGTAAAGTGTGTAAGCGCCGGCATCATACGCTTATTCACGTAAACGAGTTTGGTGCATCGAAACAGCTGTCTGCGCCCATACCTACATCTATAGCTAGCTCAGCCGACGAGTGCGATGACAACGCGCGGGCGCACGAATCTATGACTAATAACATGCATTCCAATCAATCGACCGTTGCGCTCACGGGAAGCATCACTGCGCCGCCGCCGCTGTCGCCGTGCGGACTGACGACCGGGCACGCGGAGATCTTGTTATCTACTGCTTTAGTAAAATTGCGAGACAGTTATGGTCGCGAGGTTGTCGCTCGTGTTATTTTAGATAGCGGCAGTACATCGTGTTTATTAACCGAACGGCTGCATAAAAAACTTAATTTGCCAACCGAGCGCACCGATAGAAAAGTCGTAGGTATAAATGGTAAAACATCTAATATAAATAAACTGTGTCGCTTGTCTGTTACGTCCATGTGTGAAAGTTTTTCTTTAAATGTTAGTTGTTTTATTTTGCCGTCAATTACTGATAACGTTCCCGGGTGTCAGATAGATATAAGGAATTTAAATATTCCATCTAATATTTGTTTAGCGGATCCTGAGTTTTATTCGCCCGCCGCCGTTGATATGATTCTCGGCGCTGATGTTTTTTGGGACATTTTAGGTTCGCAAAATATTAAATTAGGTGATGGGAAACCGATACTTTACGAAACTAGACTAGGTTGGATAGTTTCCGGTCCTGTAACTTGCGGTCGCGTATCTAGTTTTCCACACATTACATGTAATTTTAGTAATGTTGATTCCGTTACTTCTCGCTCTTCTGATGATGACATTCAAGCCCAACTTACGCGGTTTTGGCAGCTCGAAGAAGTAAGCCCTCAGTCATCACATTATTTTCCAGAGGAGAAGCAATGTGAGGAACATTTTGTTAAGAACACCACTCGCCTCGCAGACGGAAGGTTCTGCGTTCGAATCCCATTAAAACAAACACCAAACGTGTTAGGTGATTCGTATCAGCGAGCGAAGCATTGCATGCTATCATTAGAGCGTAAACTCAAAAATAATAAGTCCTTTTGTGATATGTATACTGAATTCATGTCGGAGTATGAGTCATTAGGTCACATGACAGAGTGTGAACCGATCACATCGGTCCCTCATTATTTCATACCCCATCATGGAGTCCTTCGCGAGAGTAGCACTACAACCAAGCTACGGGTTGTTTTTAATGCAAGTAGTCCTACTACCTCGGGAGTTTCGTTCAACCAAATTCAAATGATAGGGCCTACGGTTCAAGATGACCTTTTGTCAATTCTTTTACGCTTTAGACAGCATAGATATGTGATCATAGCTGACGTAGAGAAAATGTATAGGTGCATTGAAGTTCATGTTGAAGATCGTCCGCTGCAACAAATTATTTGGCGCGATCAAAATGAACCTAATGCTCCTCTTAAATGTTATGCGTTGAACCGAGTAAGTTACGGCACCGCTAGTGCTCCTTTCCTAGCTACTCGCTGTTTAAAACAAATAGGTCTTGAGTGTAAAGATCCTAAAATAGGTGAAGTGATCATCCATGATTTTTATGTCGACGATTTACTTACTGGAGGGGATGAAATAAGTGAAGTATTACATATCCGTGACCAAACTGCTTCAGAGTTAGCCTCTGCATGCATGGTTCTTAGAAAATGGAGGTCAAACGAGCCTCGAATATTGCCTGAAACGGATAATTCATCACCCGACGTGAACATCGGCGACTCGGGTTGTAAAACGTTAGGTATAGGGTGGCACTCAGTTTCAGATGAGTTTTATTTTCCTATCAGTCCCACCATAGTCAAAGGAAACACAAAGCGTGATATTCTTTCTGTCATTGCCCAGGTATTTGATCCATTAGGGCTCCTATCACCTTGTGTCATCCTCATGAAAATTTTATTACAGAGACTGTGGCTACAGCGACTGTCCTGGGACGATGAGCTGCCACCGGAAATAAACAAAACCTGGATTGAGTTAGTTGGTGGCTTACCAGATCTGAATAACCTACGCGTGCCGCGACATGTTATCTGTAATTCAGCCTGTCGGTTGGAGTTACACATTTTCACGGATTCATCTGAGCGTGCGTATGGTTCATGTGTATATGTCCGTAGTATAGATAGCAACGGTAATGTTTCAGTTAATTTATTATTAGCTAAAAGTCGAGTCGCTCCGATTAAGCCCACGACAATACCACGACTTGAATTGTGCGGAGCCGTCATTGGTGCTCAGTTGTATGAAAAGGCTGTCGGTGCACTACGAGCGGAAATAACTGAAGTTGTTTTTTGGACAGACTCCATGATAGTTTTAGGTTGGCTTAAGATGTTGCCATCGAAATTGCAACCGTTTGTGCGCAACCGCGTAGCAGACATTTTAGACAAGTCTGGTAATCACACTTGGAGACATGTTCCGACTGATGAGAACCCCGCGGATTTGATATCGCGCGGAACTAGTGCAGATTCACTTCAGTCTCTTAATTTATGGTGGCATGGACCAGAATTTTTAAAACTCGATTCGTCACACTGGCCTGCTACTCCAAGTACTATTGAAAAGTTACCAGAAACTCGTAATGAAGTTTCATTATTTGTTAATGATTCCACTCGGCACGAACTCGTAGATTTTAGTAGATTTTCGAAATTTTCTAGGCTTCAACGCACATTAGCTTATTTGCTAAGATTTATAAATAACTTGAGGAAACGTACTGAACGTAACACTGGTTTTTTAAGTTCAGACGAATTAAATAATGCTTCGGTAATAATTTTAAAACGGTCTCAGATGGAATCGTTTCCAGAATATGATTTATTAAGTAAGAAGAAGGATTTGCCTAGAAAGAGCCCACTTATAAAATTTAACGTTTATTTAGATGAAAATAATTTGATTCGTGTTGGAGCTCGTTTAGATAATTTTGATTTTGCTTTTGAAAAGAAACACCCTATAGTTATACAGTCCACACATCATGTAAGTAAATTAATTTTGAATACGAACACTAACGACTAATGCACGCCGGCCCTCAACATTTACTGGCTTCTATTAGAAAATTTTATTGGCCGATAGGTGGTCGCAATTTAGCAAAAAAGTGTTTTCGTCAATGCGTACGCTGTAATCGTAGTATGAAAGGTAGGGTTTATACTCCCCTAATGTGTAATTTACCACTGCAGCGACTTCAACCAGGCGGGTACCTTTTTGAAAGTGTAGGAGTGGACTACGCGGGCCCAGTGGCCGTCGCTAGTCGCACTGGTCGCACTGGTCGCGGTTGTAGACTTATTAAGTCATATATTACCATTTTTGTTTGTTTTACGACCAAAGCGGTACACCTGGAGTTAGTCGGTGATTAAACAAGCAATAACTGCCATTTAGCGTTACGTAGATTTATTTCACGGAGAGGTAAACCCTCTCACATTTTTTCAGATAACGGCACTTCATTTATTGGTGCACATAACGATATCTCAAAGTTTTTAAAGAGTAATTGTGACTCACTGGCTTCTGACGTAGCGCAGGAAAGTATAAACTTCCACTTTATTCCGGCTTATAGTCCTTATTTCGGAGGGCTCTGGGGGGCTAGGGTCAAATGTGTAAAATTTAATTTAAGTAGAGTGCTGGGACATTGTAATTTGACGTTCGAGGAGCTTACAACCACGCTTGTGCAAATCGAGGCGATACTTAACTCTCGGCCACTCTCTCCGTTGTCATCGGATCCAGTAGATTTGACGCCACTCACGCCCGGCCATTTCCTCATCGGCCGCCCTCTCACCGCCCTACCTGACCGGAGCTACGCAGACCATCCAGCCAGCAGACTGTCACGCTTCCAGCGAATCGAACAATTACGTCAGCACTTTTGGACACGTTGGAGTAAAGAGTATATTGCTGAGCTTCAGCAGCGAGTCAAATGGCACTCTCATAAGTACTCCCTCGAAATTGACACTCTAGTCCTGATCAAGGAAGATGGTCTTCCACCGCTGAAGTGGAAGCTTGGACGCATTGTAGGAGTTCATCCTGGAGCAAGTGACGGGATAAGTCGTGTCGCCGATATAAGAACGGCCAATGGCATTGTACGGCGTAGCAGCAGCAGGATTGTTCCGTTGTTACCCGATGAAGAAGATGTTTTGGTTGAAGGACGAGCCTTCAACGCGCGGGGGCATGTTCGCGAGTAAAACGGCACATCACTGCTTGACGCCAAAGCCGTGACTTTTTAATTTTACTTTTTAATGTTTCCCGCTTTTTCTCTCTTCTTGTAAGATCAGCATAGCAGTACACACGTTTTAAATTTGAATCCGCATTTTAATTTATATCCATACTACCTGGCCCCTTCATATAGGTAACAAAAATAATAGACGAAATGTCCACTTGAACAAAGCTACAAAAAATAAAATAAGTAATAGGAAATAGTAAATTTTGAATATCTTTGCATACCTACATTGCTTCCATCCCGAACTAAGTAACTCAAGCACTTGTGTTATGGCATTTGGGAACAACGACGGGGATTACCACATACAATCGGGCAGAATGTTGAAAAGTCCGCTTTAAACATTCACCCGACAGGGAATCGAACCCGGTAGGTACCTCAGAGACAGCGGCACCCCGAAAACCTATGCGTACGTACACCGTATCTACAACACTGCTATGGAGGTTGTTAAGCTTATACCAGAAACTAATATTGTTTCCATAGTTAAAAGGTCTATAACAATCTAAGTGACACAGATCACAGTTTATAAAAGTATTACCCAATCGCAATCTTGGAATACTAAATTCGCGACTTTAATAGTGTGCTCTTATTCAAAAGTGAATCGTCATCATGTCCAATCTTATCAGATCAGAAATACATCCAGTTCTACGTAAAGGTCACCTGGGCATAGACCTAGGCGTAGAAAAACAAACCTAGCTCATGGATATTGACCACTCATGAGAATCAAGATATGGTATGGATTTCGTATAAATTGAAACTAAGGTAATTATAAAAATCTTAACTAGGTAAGACAATAACCCCTACTCAAATTGTGGAGCATGTGTATACTTATTATGCAAGGAAAAAGAAATGATGCAAACATAATTTAGTATATAAATATCCTTATAACCTCTCAAGTGACGGCGGCCATCTTGGCAATTACGCGTAAGTGACAGCCTACTTCCGCATTACTTCCGGTTTTGCTTCCAGCCTCAATTAAATGACGATTTCCATGAAATTTTGTTTAGAGACTATAAACAAAACTTCCAGACCTCCAGGAGGTCGCCCGGCACACATTGGTACAAAACTAGGGGCTTCCAGGAGGTCCGCCGGCACACAAGAGGATAAGTAAGTAGGTACTATGTTGCGATAATAAGAGCGCATATTGACAATAATACTTTAAAGGTATCTACTGCTACAGCTGTGGTACCTACTAGATACTCAATGTCAAGCACGTAGGCAACTGTAGATTTAAAAGGCTTTTCATTCTTCCCTAAGGGTATTTTGATAACATCTAAATGATTCTATGAAAAGATAAGTTTTATAGTTTTGTTTTGTTTTAGGTAGACCTTTACAAACTTTATTTAAGGGGGTGTTACAATCAATTTAGTCGGTTATGCGAGATGAAAATTAAATCTTAAATAGCTTTATTCGATATGCAAATAAATAAACATGAAACATTTTAATCAAAACAACTTCAATACTTTCCCATAAACAAAATGCTCTGCATCATCACAAATCCTCTTTGACCAGATTCAGCTACGAAGAAAGGGTATTCCTCCTTCGCTCAAGACTCCCCTGGGTCGGCCACGTCACCCTGGAGGCCTACCAAGCGGCGCACCAGGTGGCGCGGGCCGTATTCGTCCTCAGATGCTATTTACCTTGGAATGTATACATTATCCATCGGCAAAAGATCGTTCCGTGGCATTCTATAATAAAATCATTAGGTTATCAACACAATATGCCCTTCAGGAAAATTCATGATTTATACTGTTCACTAGCTACAGTAGCTACCTACATCCTTTACTATTTACAAAAACCATTTCTTTTATTAAGAGCTACTTATCTAGTGCAAAAATGTAAAATGAGTATTGTAAAAACAAGAATAAAACGTTTGAAATTATCTTTGTTCTGTTGTAGTTTCATTTAAATCTAATAATCTTAAAAGTGGCCATACGGGTAGTAAACCAGTATGAAATATAAGTAGTCACTTAACCAGCCTGTGAGAAACGTACTCACTTAACATTTAAACATATTCAGACGAATGTATGCCACCAACATACATCGTTCGTACTCTAAAATCCGGCGAGTGTATGCCACAAACATACATCGTCCCCTAATATCCGACGAGTATATGCCACAAACATACATCGCCCCCTAATATCCGACGAGTGTATGCCACAAACATACATCGCCCCCTAATATCAAATTCAATTTAATGCATTTCAACAAGCAAATTCAATGTATCTCTTGTAACCAGTGAGCATGCATAGCTTGCTCACTCAACCCAGTGAACACCCTATATTTGTTCGCTCATAATTAAAAATTAAAAATATTCACATCAGAGATATCCAAAATTTAAAGATACCATATTAAAATATTCGTATTTAAACTCATATTCATAGTTCAAGCAATTTATATTGCTATTCACGGTGTTCATATTAATTGAATCCACAAAATTTGTACCTATTAAATAATATATCAATAAATAGAAAGCCAGAATTCAATTGTAAGTAAGTAATACGTACCTATTAAACCAATCTTACCAGGTAACGAAGGTAACCAGTAAGCATACATGACTCACTCAACCCAGAGAACAAAACACGTTCGCTCAATACATTAAAAACAAAGGAAAATTGGTAATAATTAATTTTAATAATATTAAGATAAATGAAATGTAAGCAACCAATCATAAATTATTCTTACTCTTTACTACTTCTTACTAGCTTCATAACTTATAGGTTTCCTTTAATCACTGTTGGTATTAGATACCACGTAAAAACATGGATTGTATGCAAGATTTAGTAGCCATAAGTGATTTTACTCTGTGCAACAGTAAAGGCTATCAAAACTAGCTCCAATTAGTGCTAGCACTAATTACTTAAAACATTACATGTAGGTACACAGCCAAAACTGCCAGTCCTAGCTCCATGTGTAAGATTATAAACAACATAAACAGCAAGTACTCTAATAATATAATAATGCCAATCATCTCCATTAATTCTGTACAATCCACATTTAATACATCACGTAAATTAAACAACAACAATCAAGATATTATGCCAGATTCATGGTACGCTATGATCGTGCCATACGAAAATATCTACTACATACCCGCGTTTAAAACTATGTAAGTATAATCGGAGGGTAGCCCCGACCGTACACGAACACAATTAATCAATTCAAATAAAAGTGTGATCTAGTTTATGTCCGTTCCGTCGGAGAGTAGCCCCGTACCATGTACGGAACACAATCCGCCACACAAATATTCCAATTTTAACGCTTTAGATTTAACTAACACGATCGGAGAGTAGCCCCGA
This sequence comes from Crambus lathoniellus, assembly GCA_949710035.1. Taxonomy (NCBI): domain Eukaryota; kingdom Metazoa; phylum Arthropoda; class Insecta; order Lepidoptera; family Crambidae; genus Crambus; species Crambus lathoniellus. Next base: position 22,084,619 of record OX453310.1, read on the forward strand.
ACACGAATTAGTAAAATCTTAGTACTAAGCTACGCATATAGACTTTTTAAATTATGTTAGTATAGTCGGAGGGTAGCCCCGACCGTATACGAACACAATCAATTAAAACATGAATGCGATTTAGTTTATGTCCGTTCCGTCGGAGAGTAGCCCCGACCATGTACAAAACACAATCCACCGCAAAGGTATTTAAAATGTCATTTAGATAAAAAGAAATACGCATTAACATGGAATCTGGAATATTTATCCTTTCTCTGCGTGAAGAGAATAAAATGACTCGTTTGGCATTACTATAGCACAGAATAAGCAAATTATTCTTATTATCAGGTTTAGAAATAAACTTGCGTGGGTACTTTACCGCTTCTGAAATATGAAGAAAACGCAGACTCCAGATAACACTCATATAATTATTGATCCAACTTACAGGTACAGCATAGTACAGGTATATCAATATAGATACAGTCGACGTCTTAGTGAACTTATCCCCTCGAGGCTAGTTTGAAGAATGACCTCTCTTTGCTCGTTAATCGGGCTCAAGTCTAGCTACCCCCACCAATTTTACCACAGATTAGCCTATTAAATTTAACAAAATGGCGGCAAGAGACGGCATTACCAGTGTTGCTATTAAAAAATAAGAAAAACCTTCTAAAATCATGACAATAAGTAAAGGTAGGTGTACCTACCTTAAATTACCTTACCTAAATTAATTAATTAGTTTGTTAAGTAAAACTGTAGTTTTACTTAACAAACTAATTAATTAATTTATTTATTCAATCAATACATTAGAACTATGGACAATACAAAACGATTTATAATGTTCGAATGATATATTTCATTATAAATGAGACTAAACAAGAAAGATTGCAATTTTCATGTATACCTTGACATTAGTACACTACGGTTATATCAAGTCTATGTAACTACGTATTATATTTGATAAATTCCAGTAGGGATTACTGAAATCCATAGGTAAAATGAGGAAGGTAGTAAAAAGTCTATTGGATTTGTAGTGCTTTTCTACTGCACCTAATAAGCTTGGTGGGTTGTCTTGAGTGCATGGTACGGTGTCGCATGTCAGTATTGTCAGTTCAATTTGCGAGCTTCGATCAACAATAGTACTAGATGAAGGCTCACGAACTAAATGAAAACTTGATATGGCCAGACTTGACTTTTTTTAAACGGAGAAAAAAGGTTACCAATGTTACGATCTTACATTATAAATGACAAGAAGCGTTCCAAGTTTGAAATACCTTAGTATTATTGACACTATCAAAATAATCTACTTATAATTATACTCTCAAGTGGGCTTATGAGGCTTGGACATATCTGTCACTCCAAGTATGTATTTAATGTATCTAGAACTAGGTGTTATTGTTGATCGAAGTTTGCGAGTGGCAAAAGCGGTTTGATTGTTGAAAACAATAAAAATATATACGTACCTACATCACTTTAACAGCACATAAGATGTACCTTTCCTTTTCTTCTAAATTAATCCAATATTATAAATATCCAAGCTGTTGTACGAAACCCAATTACACCAAGCCAAACAAGGGTAACCTCAATATGATCAAGGTGTATTTGAAATTAGGCCAATATTTCATAGCAAGTTAAACAAGGTATAGCGGGAGCAAACACGTTTCACTCAGTTTAATTACTGCAAACTTATTAGAAACAATTTACGATAAGGCACCTTTATGAAACTCCCTTGACTAATGTTGGAAACTAGTGTACGTAGGGGAAATTACGCTTGCACCGTTGTTGGAATACTTCGTAGTTTGTGTTCGAGCTACACAATGGAGATGGACGATAAAATGTCCAGTGATACTTAGTTAAATACTGCTTCACAATATTAAATTGAAGACTTTGTCGTTCGACGACTCCGTAGCTCTGCGGTCTGAGCATTCGTCCGGACAGTGACAGGTCCCAGGTTCGATTCCCGGCGGAGCTGCTTCCCAAGCAGCTCCAGTGCAGTGCCATGACTCTATTTGTGCTAATACTTATTTCATTTTCTACATACGTAATACGTAAGTAGTTGTGTTATAAATGTCATTGTAATTATTCAAAAAACAAAACCCGATTGCAAAAAAAAATATTTGCAGTTGGGTTTTTGTTATTTTTTATATTTACTTATTGACTTTTTAGTTCATCCTACTAATATTATAAATGCGAAAGTTTTTGAGTATGGATTTATGTTTGTTACTCTTTCACGCAAAAACTTCTTAACGGATTTGGTTGAAATAGATAGCTTGGATTAAAACAATGGATAGTCTTTATTCCGATATTTTTATATAACGGCAGCCACGCGGGTGATGTCGCGGGCGACCGCTAGTTATCAATAAATCACCTTTCTTCTCTTCTTTTCTTTTTTTACATAAATTAAAGCGGAGAGCTTTGCAAAACTGCAAGTTATAATTTATAGAATCACTATTTAAATTAAAACCCTTCATTTTGATACCCCACTCGATGGGATTGGTTGGAGATCGCAATATGTCAGCAAAAATCCGTCATTTTGTTTCTTTTTATAACGGGTGTCCCAAAAGTAGGTATAGGATGAAATGTCTCAATAAAACGCGAATGGATTGGAATTTCTTCGTAGTTTTATTTTATTTTAAAGAAGAGACTTGTACAATTTTATCTGAATAGAATATCTGCTAAATGGCCGCCACGGGGATTTTTGCTGTGTGCAAGTTTTTCATGACACTTTCACACATTTCGCTGCTAATGTCACACATTTCGCTATTTATTTCACCAATAACTCGGCGAATATTTTGTCTATATTGTCTATGTTTTGTGGATAGTTGGCGTAGACTTTATCTTTCACGTAGCCCCAAAGAAAGAAATCCAGTGGCATCAGATGGCAAGATCTCGGTGGCCATTTGATATCACCTCTTCTTGATATTACGAGATTTTTCGACCTTCCGACGAGTGTTTGTAATTGATCGTGAATTTTCGTTAAATATTTGTATAACTTTTAAGCGCTGCTTTATTGTGAAACGCTCCACGATTAATTTTACATGTGTCAAGATGACGTATGTCAAATTTCAACCCGCCATCTTGAATATTTCGGAAATAGCGCGAAATTCAAATCCTATACCTACTTTTGAGGCACCCTTTATAAGTACTTTAATGTATCTACTCAGCAACTGCCTGAGTGACATAGATTATATTTTATCCAGATATTCCCACGGGAACGCGGGTAAAATTCATAACATGCCATGCCATTAGTCGAACCTGCTGCTTTTAAGTTAGACCTTCTGCAGTTAATTCTATGGTAACTGCATAGAAACGCATTAAGGTCACAGCACATACATCAACTCGGAAAGGGATCGTAAACGTATCAACTCGAACGGTTCAGTATTCTTTGTATGAAACCCCCTACTGCAAAGCACACTAATCGGATTCGTAACGTAATCGCCTCGCCTCGGGACCAGCTCACGAACCGCTTTGCGGGTCGCGCAACTTGCTATCCCCGCGCTTACCGCTAGTCGTCCACGCGCTCACGTCTCTCCGTACCCGAGCTTACCGCTCTACGCACATTGGTCTGAAAATGAAAATGAACATAATATTTTTTTCATTAATGTTTTTTTGACATTTTTTTTAATTTTTTTTTTTACCTTCTTAAGTATTTTTTTTTTCAATGGAACCACTGTGCGGCAAGCCGTAAGCGCGGCGTCGCCTAGCCGTAAGCGCGGCGTCGCCTAGCCGTAGCCGAGCCGACGTACCGACGCTGATCCGGTTTGGTTACGTGCTTGCGTTAGGTTGTCGATCCCTTTCCGAGTTGATGTAATGTGCTGTGTCCTTTAGGGTCCCCGTACAGACCGCAATATTGTCGTTTCGTATACCGAATGCTTTGCATTCCTAACGCAACGTAAACTTCAAACTGTGGTAACAACTCCGCCGCAAAATTTGCCTCGTTCACATAATTACACACGAAAAATAAATGCTGTTAAGGCCGAGACAGGCGGAAGAAGCAGACAATCATTGACAATAATATTATATCTTTGTGATTTTAAATAATTTTTATGTACTTACAATCCCGCCTGAAAGCTACTTGTAGGGCTCGGGTTTATTAATATCACATTTTTCCTATAATAATATTTTTTTCTGATTATTTTTGATAACCTCCGTGATCCAGTGGCATGCGCACCAGTTTACAAGGTGCCGCTATTTAAGGTAAAAAGTACCGAGTTTAAATCCCGGTCGAGTAAATAAAAAAGTACTAACTCGAGGAATAAGTCCACCTTTGCCTTATAGATTTTAAGACTGTAAAATGTAATTAATGATATTACTTGTGCAATAAAAAATATATTATAATAACTTTTCCATATTTTATCGTGTGCTGGGTGTCGGTATGTGGCAAAACCTACAAGTGTTTATGCTCCTTATTCTAGGATCACTTAAATTATTTTTCTGTTTATTTCTACTACCTTATTAAGTTGCCACTATTTTTATACTGCTTGGTGCGGAGCCTTAAACCGTATTTCACTAAGCAAGTACGAACGAACTACCTAAATTGAATTTTGATGTTTTATTTTTGTTGCGTCTGCGAGAAATTGGTTACCCAACTTCTTTGTTTGAGCACTGATTGACTTTCATACTGTGGTGGAAGATGTCAAAGAGTGTATTGGCGCTGTATACTTTAAAAGTTGAAGCAAACCAGAGAAAAGTAATTTAAAATTTAAACCGACTCCGAAAAAATTATATCTTTAAAGTACCTACCTTTTTGAGGTCCGTGCCTTATGCATGCATTTTCCTGGCTGGCATTGTAACGTTGCACGTACATATTTATAAATTTTAAATAGTTACATTCTTTAAATACAATAAAACAACTAAAATAAACCTATCTTATTAAAAAATAACTTAAAAAATATTATTACAACCTTAACCTAAACAATATTAAAATACTTATATTTAATTAAAACTATGACACTATAACTTTACTACTTAAACACTTAATTATTCACTATTTACACATAAACATCACAATTGAAATTTAAAAAATTAAACAAATTAAAATCTTCAAATTAAATAAATTGAATATTTTTTGCTAAGCGCGATGTGTGACCGCTTGTACCTTAACTCGCTTCTATTGTCTCGACGCAGGCCAGGGTGCCTACCATCAACTCTTATTGCGGTTTTGTTTAGGAACCTAAACTGATCTGCTTCGCTTATTCGTACCACGACAGCTTAATATCAATGACAGCGATTCAGTACTCATTCAATGACATTTCACAGCCGCTGAGCTGTCATCAACTCTTAATTGACTTATAACTCGGCCAAGCTAACATGACATCTGCAGGTTATACCCGTCCCTTTCACTCTCCGGGCATGACAGAATCGAGTGAAAGAGACGGGTAGAAGAAAAAGGGCACAAATCGTTCGGTCATTCACATTTAGCAATTCATTTGCGATCCAGTTTTAAGAAGGTCATAGTACGAAAGAAAGCAATTCATTTTAGGAACCTATTCTGCATCGCGCTATTTTTGAATCGCTGTCTTAAAGTTGATGGTAGGCACCCAGGTTTACGTTGAACTCCCGCGACGCTTGGTGCGCGATTCGCTTTGCATACGGCGTACAGGCCAGGAAGTACTAGCTACCTATGCGCAGAAATATCTTCGTTCTTAAAAAAACGACTTCAAGATTTTCTGTACAGTTCTAGTTAGTGGCAAATAATTATATATTGTTAAGAACGTACATTTTACGTTTGCTATTAATATAAATTCAGTGTTATTTCGTCCCCAAATTGGGTAAGTGTTGAACAAAATAATTAGGTCTTAGGTATCTCTTTTCGCTTGCAAATTTTAGTAGTGAATTAGTTGTTTTGTGTTTAGTTTTTACTTAAATTGATGTAATTAGATTCCAATGACTTGCTTGTACCTATATGAGTAAGAATTGTCTAGAAGGATTTTTTATTTTTCTACCTACACATAAAAAAATATATTTCTATTTTATTAACAACTAGATAATTCAATCATTTAAAAAGTTAATTTACATTTTATTTCATAGCCTTATTTAATAATTTAGTTGAAATTGTAAATTCCTTTCTGGTTTTCTTCAAATAAGCCACTTCACCAGCCACTGGTCACGTTTAGTCCTTCACTTTTGGTGGCCAGAAGGAACATTGTGGTGGACCTGTTGTAATGCTGGACGTATATGTGAATTCCAGGGAGCAAAGTTTGGAGCAAAGTTTGGAGTAAAGTTTGGGCAAAGTTTGGAGCAAGGTTTGGAGCAAAGTTGGAAACAAGTTCACAACAAGTTTCGGACCAATTATTACGTAATCACCAACTGGTCGCCACCCACCTTCACCAGCCGTCTCGTTCGAGGATCGTACCAACAAGACAGGGAAGTGCCGACCAAGTGAAGCGCATTTTAGGGGCATAACCCACGACCGCTGCTGCGGTATATTTTTTTTAAATAAATATTTTTATTTTGTTGACTTGGGCTTTAATCATTTTAATTAACCCCAACGTCACAGCATCGACTTCAAAAAGCTCCGTACTTTAAAGATATTATTTTTTCCATTTCAGTTAACAGGTCAAACTGATAGCCTCCATCTTTTTCGAAGTCAGTTAAAAAAGCCTTGACTTACTTTTTTACTGGTGATTTACAAGGTGTAATAAAATGAGCAGTAATATTTTAGGGAGTGACTTATGAAATTAAAAAACTTTGCCTTTGAAACATAGTTCGGAATATGAAATAAAAATTTCGTAAATCCGTCGTATCACTTGCGTGTAGCCAAAACTAATCCCTTAATTTTCCTTTATGCAAAAGAACTGTAAGGTTGAAATAATGAACTTTACTATTCATTCTGGTGTAATTTTTAATAAGAATTTTAGTAGTTTGATTGAAATAAAGACTCACCAGTAGATTTACAGTAATATAAAAATGTGCGACAAAAATAAATGTTTACGGCGAACTTCAAAATTGTTGTTACATTTAAAAAAGTTCAAAGCATTCAGTCAAAAATTACTTGTTTTCTCTTGTTCCTAATCGCGATGTACTAAAAAGTTTTTTACTCGAAACAACAGCGAAAAACAATTAAACAATCTATTTCAATTACTACCGGCCATTAGACTTAATGATCGCTTGTTAACTCGGAGGCTTTTTCATTAATGCTATATTTAGCATTAGAAAAGGTAAGGTAAATGAGTATCGCCTAGTGCCTAAGTTGGAAGTTGAGTAAGCTCGTTGGTCTTCAATCATATAAAAAAATTGATTTATCTTTATAGTTGATTATTATTTAATGTTATTGTATTTTTTTTTCTTTTTTGACATACTTAATTATTAATATTTTTTAAGGTTTGACATTCTAAAAATGAAATATTTGCACGTCGTCAACGTCGACAGGTCATGTCGGACTATTAATATAAGGCACCATATGAATTTACCATGGTCTAGCAAATAAATGATTTGATTGATTGATTGATTGATTGAAAACCTTTTTTACTTTTTCTTAAATAAATTTAAAGTTAATGGTGGAGTAAAATCACAAATGAATTTAATAGTATTTCTACGTATGTCAATGAAAGAAAGAAAGAAAGAAAGAAATACATTTATTTGGGACATCACAACAACAAAACATAAGCACTTAGAGCATAGGACAAGTAGGTATGTCCCAAAACGGTCCCGACTCAGCATAATGCATGGCTTGAGGCCAGCGCTGATCTTCCGCCGGGACCGTGTTTGGTAGGGCTGCGAAGCCTACACAAAATCGGCCAACATAATAAAAGGCACCAAAACACACAAGACTTAAACACTTAAAGGCCAGGGCTTGTAAAAAAAAAACAAAACATTCATAGATAGTGACGCGACCCGACGCATCTAGCCGTCTAGCGTCTATTTAGATGTAACCGGTCTGCGTCTCCAAGCGTCACTACCATAGAGTAACTTGTATGTCACTACGAAAAAAACTTGAAAATAGTTTTACTTACAAACAAAACTTTGATAACTTATATTAAAACAATAGAAAATACTTAAAACTAGGTAGTAACCTACAGTAATAAGCAGAAGTTGCATCACGTAGTTGTTGGAGAAAGTAAAGAAAGAAAACTGCGCCAACAAATTTGCAAAGTGAAACAAACAATTCATCAATAATTATACTACGACGAAAAACTATTAAATTAGAAATTAAACATAACAATGCATATTCCTAACGACAGTGGTATTATAAAAAAGTTATAAAAGTCAAAAGTTATAAGTCATATTTACAGGGGTTGAGGGAAATTTTATTGGGTATCCCCCCTTCCTAGCCCCTATCGAGTCCCTGCCGCTGGATGGGGGATCAGCCAGGCGAGTCCCAAATTTACACCGTACACGGATGAGGTATGCGCAAACGCATTCCCCTCACTATAAAAAGGGGCTGAGGAAAATGATACATAAATAAAAATATATAGTTTAATATGTCAATACTGTTCACATAAAATTTTAAACTGATTTGTATAATGAATTTGCACGTATAATTTACTCTCACAAGCTCACTTCACACTCTTTCATAGAAGTATTTGGTTTGTACATATTTTACGATGTAAGTACTTTTCTCCTTTATACGTTTACCTATATTGTTTGAAGTTATATTAATTAAACCATAAATTACATTCATGAAAGTAAAGTAAAAAATCATAAAAAACTTAACTGAAAAATACTTAATAGCCACTCTGTGTGTGCAGTTACAAAGTTGAATTTATTTTCCGCTAACACGGCCAGCGGCGATAAGCAACACGAACTAAAATAAAACAATTACCATTTTCACCTTTAAACTGCAAAAATAATTATTATACCAATGTGAATATTTTTTCCTAAGTTAACAAATTCTGTTTTAAAAAAATATGATCGAAAATTAGTAGAAAATTGCTTTTAGTGCTCTGACTTTTTTCCATTAACACTCCGTAAATGGACTTACTATTTTTATTAAATACTATATTTTTATTAAATACCAAAAATGCCAATGCCAGGGACCAATGCCGAAAATATATAAATAAATATGACTAATTTGGTCACCCTTGTAACAAACTTTTTACGAAACAATAAATCGAAATGTAGGTATTTCTTTTGTAATCTTATTAGACAGAACTAAGAGGTAGGGCGTTTGTGCACTACACTGAATTTTACCGATCCGGAAAAAAACGGATGCTTGTATTTTAATTTGTATGCTTGTATTTCAAAGTTTCGAATCCTAAACTACACGAAATAAATAAATTCTATTATTTATAATAATTAATTATTAAAATACAAGCATCCGTTTTTTCCGGATCGGTAAAATTCAGTGTAGTGCACAAACGCCCTCAGCATGTGACCAGATGAAGCTTGGAACATTGGAAGTTCTATAGGTAAGTGTTCCTACATTTATCACGTGCAAAGCGTATAGTTTAAATGTATGTTAACGTTCACGTAGAACAATACGGTTTTAACTTTTAACCGTAAGTAAAGATTAACAGTTAAAATTTAGAATCTATCCTATTGCTATCCACGTGAACAAAAAGCTGAATCAACTAAATTGGTAACTTCATAAAGTTAAAGAGCGCTCGCTAAATAACGAGCGTTAGGTCGTTAGCGTTAGAACAAGTTGCGACGTGTCCACGAAATGGGTCAAGATGTCACGTCGTACGTAACGTGCACAACGGCCGCTACGAAACACGCCACCTAACACGCAGCTACTAAACTGTAGATATGAAAAAATGCAACATCTTTTATACTTCTTTAGATAACCTTCAATTAACCAAAAAATAACTTAGTAAAAAACGACATAGAAACGTTCTAGATTTTAAGAACAGTTGCGACGGACGAGCCCATGAAACACGTCGCCTCACGCAGCTGATAAACTGTAGATAGGAGCTTTTGCTGATAAACTCTCTTAAGTCTTCAATTTAAGGACAAGTTGCGATATGTCCAAATAGTTGAAGATACCACGTAGTAGGTACGTAACGCACACAACGACTGACGATAGATACGCCGTCTTACTAAACTGAACCACGAACTGAACTGGGTGTCGATTCTCGACACCCAGTTCTAACGTATCGTATCAAAATCGTGTTTAATTGTACTGTTTTTTACTCACTAGTTACAAGAAAATGTGTACTTTTTTCACAATACCTAATTACTGATGGTCACACCACACACTACATTCACACCACATCATACTGTTATAATTCTTGTAACTAGTGTGTAAAAAAACACTACAATTGAACTACAATTTAAACACGATTTTTTAGAATCGACACACATATACTAAAATGATTTAGGTATCAGCATGCCCACAAAATAAATAAAGTTTCGTAACCTTTATAAAATCTGGGGAATAACATTTAATGAATACCGGATCGCTTATTTACTGTTCGGTGTAAGCAAAAAGCTTTAGTAACAACGCCAGAGGCTATCTCTACACTCAACATCAAGTGTCCTAACTAAACTATTTTTTAGTTTTATCACGAATAGTAAACTATACCGTCCTTCAAAAGCTGTCAAAAGTGTATGAGAAAGAGGCGCTGTTCTCGTGTCCATACAAAATAATACGATCATGATAGAGATCAGAGCTCTTCTGTCAGCTGGTGATGTGGTCTGCATTAAGATTATGTTCAAAAATTCACTTAATTAACGTAAGTTACATATATTCCTTATAGATAAGACGATACCAAACATTGACAATATTGAAGTTTCCATAAATGCAGTAATGCTAATATTACACGGTTCAACCAAATTGAATCGCTTTGGTTGAAAGGCACAGAAATACAGGCGCAAATTGACATTGAATGATTCACTTTTACGTTTATTTTATTCAATTTGGTTGCTTCATCCAAATTGAAAGGCAAAAGTGAACCGTGTATTTCTGGTATGACACGTCCGTGTAAAAATTTTCAGTATCTCGCTATAATTCTTCAGCAGGAAAAAGTAACGTCGAACCGTGACGTCATCATGGCAGAAAGTGCTAATATTAGTTTTGCATAAATCCCTTCCTGTAATACAATAGAGCAGGTACTCGCAAAAGCCGTATTCTACAAGAGCTGGTTGAATATGCAAGGCACAACTCGGTCAAACTTGCAGGAGCCAGCTTGGAATTATTCACGAGCAATTTTTAAACAAAGCTGTTAAGCTGGTAAAAAATGTTACCTACGAACTCCTCAGCTTAAGTTTACACCGCATATTGTTGAAGAAGTTTTCATTTTCTGTAATAAGGGCAAGAATCTTGGTTTTACTGATGTTAGAATGTTTCTAACTGACAACCAAAGGAGTGTCTAGTCGTCTTTTACTACCTCTGAGGTCAACGTTTCCGTCCGGCTCATTCACACCGTAACCATAAAAACACGAAACTCTAAAGTACATGTATCCGTTACTTTTCGTGATTTGTGTTGCTAGTGAACACAGTCATTTAAAAAGCACTACCGCCATAAAACATCGAATCATGAAAAAAGACGATTCGTCAAATGATGTCGTGTGAATGAACACTTAGTTCTTCGGAGGTGTCAGGTTCGATTGGCAGCCGTTCGTTTGTTTGCCAACTTTTTCTCTGTCAATGTGTTTTGAATGACGTCATTATTTCCGCAATAAATTGAACGAGTATAAATTCTCATAAACTTAACTATCTCGGGTACGTATAATTTCGTACTTGTTATTTAAGGCGAGGATTCCTAAAAATAGGGTATTTTAAAATATGGATTACCCGCAAACCACAAGTACTCAAAATTTGGAAAATTGTATGTTATTTTACAGTTTTTTATCTAGTGCTTCCGGCCGTAATATTTTCCATTCGTGATACTTTACTGTATCAAATAAAATTCCAAACATCCATCTAATAATAATTCAAATATCATATTACTTGCAGTATACTTAGTTTTAATTAATGAAAAATATATGAAAATAATTGTTTTTGAATAGCCGAGAGATTCCGGCCGTCATAAATTGTTTTTTTTTTATTATTTCATTTTAAATTGAATTTTAAGTGATTTTCGTTTCGCGGGGCGCTCGCGAGTTCACATTTCACTGCGGGCTGCCGCTGGGTCCGCGCGAAGTGTATCAGGCGCGACCGAGCAAGCGTTAGCGTGCCTATTTCGGTCGGGAATCATCGCTTTAATTCAGAAAAGTTTTCTCAGCACGGTTGTAACTAACTACTAACTTTTGTAGTGTTTGCGGTAAATATTACTGTACATAGATACACGACATATCACTTCATAATACTAGGTAAATACTCAAACACATACTATAAACACTTCATACTTATACCTACCAGATAAAATTTTGTCGTGTCCACCAGTTTACATACACGAAGCTACATTAACGATTAATTTACCTAAACCCTCTTAAAACCCACCGTCCGCCACGTTAAATCTCAAAGTCACTAACGAAGGGAAATCCGAAACTGCAATTGTGCTTAACGCTTTGCGATATTTCGTTTCAAAGGCTTCTCACTCATTACCAAGGAGATTCTGAGGGTCCTCAGGGAATGCGTCGTGGTGCTGCACGTCTTACACCAAACACCGGCCTTAATACCATTTCAGTTTGTTTAATGAGAGCCGGTTTCAACGGCCAGGCATGTAGACGTCTTAATAGTCTCTCATTTCCCTGTGCGATCTAAAAGCTGTTAAGTAAAAAGAGCCAAGAGTCTTTACCCATACGTATCAGAAAGTCGGAGAGACTATTATTCAAACCTCTTCTTTTATGGTTTTTTCGTCAAATGTATCACGATCAACAGCCATTTTGTTTTATCATATGCTGGGATACATGCCATCTTTATGGATTGATTAGGCGAAATTGCTATGAACTCCACGCGGGATCAATGCGCAGTGGTGGATATTACCAAAAAATGCTAATGCAGCCAAGACTGTTCACTTAGCGTGCCTCCTGACGCACAGATCATACAAACTATTGTGATATTTCGTTTCAAAAGTTTCTCACTCATTACTATGGAGATCTTGAGGGTCTTCTAGGAACAGGTAGTGGTGCTGCACGTTTTACACCAAACACCAGCCTTAATCCCGTTTCAGTTTGTTTAATGAGAGCCGGCTTCAACGGCCAGGCATGTAGACCTCTTAATAGTCTCTCATTTCCGTGTACGAGTTAAACGCTTTTAGACTGAGAGCTGAGAGTCTTTACTCGTACGTTACAAAAAACCAGAGTCATTTAAGTAATTGAATTAGGTATGTTAAAACTGTGGACAGCTCCTACCACTAAAATATAGGTATTATCATGCATGACGTACCTATGCATGGCAAAAAATACTTACAGAAAAGGTCGAACGTCATTTAAATGAGATTTTGTGAAGAAGAATCATTTTATGAAGCAAATAACTTTAATACTCAATAAGTATACATCACTTAATTAAAATAAACTAAGGTACTCCTCTTGAAACTTATCAAAGTAATTTCTAATATCAGCCGTTTCAAGTATAAACAGGAATATTATAATTAGTACGTAGTAATAGTGAATGTATCAAATGAACTCGAGATCACGAATTTAGTTCGATTTATAGAAGGGATAATCGCACAGAGACTAAATTAAGTTCTCATACTTGAAAAAGACAGCGTTCGGGAAGCTCCGTCATATATTCGCGTCCGAAATACCTCAATGTATTAAGACGAAAGTCTTTGACCAGTGTCAGTGACCACCTATGGGAGAGAGACGTGGTCGTTTACTATGAGTCTCATAAGAAGGTTCATGGTCACCCAGCGAACAATGGAGCTTTCTCCATTGAGCAAGAGCGATGCTTGGTATTTCCCTGCGCAATCGAATCAGGAATGATGAGATCCGCAGGAGAACAAAAACAACTGACATCGCTAGAAGGATTGCTCAGTTGAAGCACACATAGCACGGAAAACTGATGGCCGTTGAGGCAGAAAGGTTCTCGAATGGCAACCGCGTACCGGATGATGTTCCGTGGGCAGGCCCTCTACAAGGTTGACCGACCATCTGGTCAAGGTCGCAGGAAGCTGCTGGATACGGGCAGCGCAGGACCGATCGTTGTGGAGATTCTTGAGGGAGACCTATGCCAAGCAGTGGGCGTCGTTCGGCTGACATGTTGATGATGATGACTGGAAAAATATATACCTATTTTTTGCAGTAATATCACAACACAAGTTCCTTCGGCCACTTTAGTTTCATGTCATCCTACTAATATTATAAATGTGAAAGTTTAGATGTTTGGATGTTTAGATGTTTGGATCCAGTCCACGCGGGCAAAGCCGCGGGCGGAAGGCTAGTAAGTTCATAAGTTCTTTAATCCATAAAACAATATTACATTGTATTGGACATTTGAAATAAATAAAAAAAAAAGTTAAATAATAATTAGAACAATCACATGCTTAAAACTACTTGCGTACTCATTGTAGATACCTTTCCTAACAAATCGCAAACATACGTTCAATAAAAAAAAAAAGAATTACACAACGTTACACGTGACTCAAATACCTAAATATGGTAGCCTTATACTTGCTACAACAATTGTCAATTGTGAAGTTTGTTGCAATGAGTGAAACACCATAGCATAGTTAGGTACTGGAGGAAACGTAAACTACTCGAGAAAACAGAATCCATGTTACATACATATAATAACGATAAATCGTTTATCATTAGGTACAATATGTTTTATAGTATATTAATTCATCCAGTTTTCATGTACCGACAAAATCTTTTCATAGAGGTTTGATCTCTGTTCGTGTTTATACTCTGTAACAGTTCGATTATGCGTAATCGGAATAGTTTCCAACTATCCAGCTGGCAACCGACCGCCCGCCCTAGAACTTTGACTGGCAAATTATTCACTATTGTTGCCAATAGTGCTTCACTTCTATAGATATTTATATCGAATTCTGGGTAAAACGTTCCATTATTTTGATGTTTATATCGAATTCTGGGTATAACTTTCCAATATCTAATTGATATATCGTTGCTTATCAACTCAAGTACTTGGCACAGATATATAAAATACTAGCATGCATAGGTACATGGATTATTTCACTTGGACTTTCAGTTACTTCTATAGAATTAACTAGGTATACTTTCATTTTCGAGATTCATTTTCTCAGCAACTTGTCAATTTCTAGTTTTAACTTTAATGTTGAAAATATTTAAGTAGACAAGTCACTTTAGAGTATTATTGAATGATATTAACAAGCCTCCGTTTATTAATTAATTAAATATTGGTGTAAGTCTTCAAATCAATTTTAATTACAAGAAAAAAATTTTTTTTGGGAAGATATTTTATGTGAAAGTACAAAGTTTATGTAATTATAATATTTTTTATTCTCTGGTAACCAAAAATGGTTGATACGTCAAGTCTACAAACTAATTCAAGGTAATGTTAATACACAAAGTATTTTCTAGATCCAGCAACTTGAATAATATATTCGCATGTACGAAAATAAAACTCATATATTGTACTTAACGTAGACGCTAAAATGATACTCGCAATTTGTGAAGATATATCAGTTATGTCCTTATCAATCACTTACTGGATTACCATTTACAAAACAGTGAAAGAAGGGTGAATAATGAACGATAATGAACATAAATTATAGACTAGATTAAACAAATGGTCTAGTGTTATCTAGATTGCCTAGAGGCCATTTTGTATTTCGTCCCATTATGGTAATCGGAATAATTTATGTACGTTATGTACGCTATGAGTAGTCATTTTGTAGCACAAAGAAAACAAGTTACAGAAATCTAAGAATAGTTTCAGCATGTTACAGGTGTTTATCAAGTAGATTGTAATCTCAAAATTAGCTTTAGCCTTTGACAAGCGCACATCAAAAGATCATTTAAATTATCAGCAATTAAACATCTGAATCTAATCAAATCAACATAATCTGAATTAAAATAAAAATTAAGTTCAAAAACTAAAACCCGACTACTGAAAAATCACGCTCTAAAAAGTATGAAACAAGAAAATATTCTCATCTGAAATTGCCGTGGTCGTATGCCACTTTTCCCTAGAATGAAAATACTGTTTTGTTATAGTAAGGGGCATACGACCACGGCAATTTCAGATGAGAATATTTTCTCGTTTCATACTTTTTAGAGCGTGATTTTTCAGTAGTCGGGTTTTAGTTTTTGAACTTAATTTTTATTTATATTATTTTGGGGTCATAATTTTGCGCTGCGTAGTGCCGGCACATAAAAAGAATAGCACTTCTCGTGGGTGTCTTAAGATGCGAAAGAGGGATGGGCAGCAGCGTCTCCATGTAATAGCAGGCCATACTGCGATCGCCAACGCTTGGCAGGCCAAGCGTGGCGATTATGGCAAATGGCTTTACACCAAAAAAATCAGCCCCCACTCCACGGCGACCCCGCTATTCCTAGCTATGGTAACGTCGGGGCAGGGGGTGCTGAGAATCCCCGGGTAAGACCAGGCTACCAACACAGACGACTTGACCTGGCAACCTACAACACGCGCATATTGCGGACTGACACGAAGGTCATAGAGTTGGAAGAGGCTGTTAGTAGTTACACGGCAAAACGCCAAAGGCATGGGGCAGAATCGTTTTTCAAGAAACCCTTTAGAGAGTCTTATCACCCGATAAGACGCCCTTGAAGAACTACAGACCCATCTTGCTTCTGAGCCTTATAAATATAAAAAACACCCAGACCAAGACAAATAGACATGTTCATGCACACAAATATTTGTCTTGTTCGGGAATCAAACCCGAGACCTCTGGCGCAGAAGGCAGGTAGCTTACCCCTTCGCCAAATCGGTCTTCAATATCTATAAGTTGTTTTCAAGAGTCATTACGAATCGTTTCGCTCGCAGGTTTGACGACTTCCAACCTCCCGAACAAGCTGGGTTCCAAAAAGACTATAGCACCAAAGACCACATTCATACGCTGCGGCAAGTTACAACTTGCCACTTTGCTAGGCGTTCGTGGACTATGAGAAAGATTCGATCGAGACCTGTGGGCAGTGCTGCAGTCTCTAAACTCAGGTACTTATACCAAAATGCCACCATGTCAGTCCGATTACAGAACCGGAGCTCTAATCCTATCCAACTACAACGACGTGTGAGACAATGAGACGTCATCTCTCCAAAACTGTTCACAGCTGCGTTGGAGGATATTTTTAAGCTTCTGGATTGGAAGGGATGCGGCATCATCATCAATGGCGAGCACCTAACACACCTACGGTTTGCCGATGATGTAGTTCTAATGGCTGAGACCTTGGAAGACCTGAACACAATGCTCGAAGATCTCAGCAATGCTTCTCAAAGAGTGGGTCTTAAGATGAACATGGATAAGACGAAAATCACGTCCAATGCCCATGTTGCACCCGCTCCAGTTAATGTTGGGAACATTACACTCGAAGTTGTTGACCACTTTGTTTACTTAGGGCAAACGGTCCAGTTAGTTAAGTTCAACTTCGAGAAAGGATCTCTCGATGAATCCATCTCGGATGGGCAGTGTTCGGGAAGCTCCGCCATATATTCGGGTCTGAAATACCTCAATGTCTCAAGATGAAAGTCTTTGACCAGTGTGTTGTCAGTGATGGACGTGAGACTGACCTATAGAAGTAAGACGTGGTCTTTTACTATGTATCTCATAAGAAGGCTCAAAGTTACCCAGCGAGCAATGGAGAGAGCGATGCTTGGTATTTCCCTGCTCGATCGAATCAGAAACGATCCCCTACAGGGTTGACCGACGATCTGGTCAAAGTCGCGGGAAGCCGCTTGATGCGGGCAGAGCAGGATCCATTGTTGTGGAGTTCCTTGGGGGATGCCTATGCCCAGCAGTGTGCGTCGTTCGGCTGATATGATGAACTAAATTATTACCTAATAATGTAAATATTCTACCTTCCTATTTTCGTCAAACAATGCTGGGGTGAACTATGGAATGCCATAAACATACATTATAATTATACAAGGCCCTAATCATGTAGGAGAATATTTGCTAGGAGAAATAGTATTAGTTCGCTGTCCCAGTGAAGATGTCAAAATTCGATTTATGTAAGCAAAGCCGCAAGCAACAACCAATAAAATATATATTTTTGAAACGAGCCCATCAAGAGCTTTCATTTGATACCAAACACGATATTCTATTTAAAAAAAAGTTTTTTATTTCACAACTTTATGTCGTTTAGAGGGCGCCATATTCAATTTCATGTGACGTGACATAGCCTATAACCAGCAGACAATTGAGACGCTTCCAACGATACCTCAATTGTGAATTTATGATCAGCAGTTTAGAAGTTATGCGGGAACAGATGAACATACATACATACATACATACATACCCTCCTTTTTTGCTTTGCCGTAGTCGGGTAATTAAGCATTCCATCTGCGAAGTAGACTCTTTCAGCATTTTTGACACGATCATTATTATCGAAAAAACCTCTTAGGAACTAGGTGTTATTGTTGATCGAAGCTTAAGTACAGGGTGCTTACCATCAACTCTTATTGCGGTTTTGTTACGGACCTAAACTGATCTGGGTGCTTACCATCAACTCTTATTACGGTTTTGTTTAGGAACCTAAACTGATCTGCTTCGCTTATTCGTACCACGACAGCTTAATATCAATGACAGCGATTCAGTGATCGATCAATGACATTTCACAGCCGCTAAGCTGTCAGAAACTCTTATTTGACTTATAACCCGGTCGATTTAACATGTCACCTGCAGGTTATACCCGTCCCTCTCACTCTCCTGGCATGACAGAATCGAGTGAAAGAGACGGGTAGAAGAAAAAGGACACAAATCGTTCGGTCATTAACATTTAGCAATTCATTTGCGATCCAGTTTTTAGAAGGTCAGAGTACGAAAGAAAGCGATTTATTTTAGGAACCTATTCTGAATCGCGCTATTTTTGAATCGCTGTCATAAAGTTGATGGTAGGCACCCTGCTTCGCTTATTCGTACCACGACAGCTTAATATCAATGACAGCGATTTAGTGATCGATCAATGACATTTCACAGCTGCTAAGCTGTCAGGAACTCTTATTTGACTTATAACCCGGTCGATTTAACATGTCACCTGCAGGTTATACCCGTCCCTCTCACTATCCGGGCATGACAGAATCGAGTGAAAGAGACGGGTAGAAGAAAAAGGACACAAATCGTTCGGTCATTAACATTTAGCAATTCATTTGCGATCCAGTTTTTAGAAGGTCATAGTACGAAAGAAAGCAATTCATTTTAGGAACCTATTCTGCATCGCGCTATTTTTGAATCGCTGTCTGAAAGTTGATGGTAGGCACCCAGAACTTTATATTTTTGTACTGAAACCTTCTACCCAACTTTTTTTTACACGACTGCCCAAGGAGTGTTATGTGTTCAGGGTTCATGTATTTATGAGTTTCTTATCCACCATAACTTTTGAATGCCTAAACGGATTTCAATGTATGAAGTATTTATAAAAACGTTATGTCACTCCGAGTAACACTGGCTATATAAGTAATACTTTTGTTTTTTATTTGTATTTAATGGCGGACGTGAGACACTATAAAATATGAAAAATCTTCAATTATAGCAATATGGGTATCAAATGAAAGGCTTCGACAAATACATTTTAAAAATATATAATTTGTAAAATAAATCACGTATGTTATGTAGGAGCCCAACTTAAATTTTATTCTGTTTTTTTAGTATTTGATGTTATAGTGACAACAGAAATACATCATCTGTGAAAATTTTAACTGTCTAGCTATCACGGTTCATGAGACACAGCCTGGTGACAGACAGACGGACAGCGGAGTCATAGTATTAGATTAGGGTCCCGTTTTTAGGGTTCCCTAGCCGAATGGTCAAAAAGGAACCCTTATAGGTTCGTCGTGTCTGTCTGTCTGTCTGTCCCTCCGTCCATATGTCACAGCCACTTTGTTTCAAAACTACAAAACTGTCTGCCGGCGCCAGACATAGCACAAACATTTGAACAAAAATTTGGACAAATGTGTAGCACGGGTATTTGAGTATTTGTTCAAAGCTTTGATAAAATACTACAATAGGTACTTTAAATATTGTCTTAAAAGTTTACTTTAAAGTCTTTAAATATTTGTTCATATGTTTGTGCTATGTCTGGCGCCGGCATAAGACTACACACTTGAAACTTGGTAGCTCACACTTGGTCGATTTTTACCCTTTGGGTACGGAACCCTAAAAAGAACTGATAACACAAGGACAATTCTATATTAATCGACTAACCTAACTAACCTTACTAACATCTCACTTTAAACCCTCTCATAAATAAACAATATTAAATTATGCAACCCTATAAATAAGCGAGGACCGGAAGCGAGTTTCCCAATAAAGTTAATTTCGGCTGTCCAAAGATTTCCCCTGGGTCGTCCTCATGTAAATAACCGACCCATTGGCTCCTAGTTCCTGGGCCATTCCTTTGTAATTGATCGTATATTACCAAGTTCCAACTAGTTACATGTAGTTATGGTGGAATGTTTTATGGGGGACCGGTGCCAATGATTTCGCAACTTAATTACTATGTATGGTTGGCGTGATGGGGTACTGAGGGCCTACTCTGAAACGCAAAACCCGAAACTTCGGTATGCCCGTCCCTCTCACGCTCTAGTCGGGACAGAATCGAGTGAATGGCGCGGGGCTAACCGAAATTTCGGATTAGCGTTTCAGAGTACGGTCCCTGTTTTGTACATTTCATCGTATTTGGTAGTAAAATTTTTAACATATTTATTGTCTTATTTTCATTTATTTATTTAGATGAAGGGATCCTTTTGTCTTTTTAACCGACTTCAAAAATTGAAAAGGAGGAGGTTATCTATTCGTCGCGTTTTTTTTTGTTGACCTTGAACGCAACCACAAGAGCCGTTTACGTACAGAAAAACTCATTGCCTAAAACATCAAAAAACAAAAAAATAAATATCAATCATTTATTTATTCACTAGCTTTACGCCCGCGGCTTCGCCCGCGTGGACTTCACGACGTTATCCCGCGGGAATGTGATACTTTTCCGGGATAAAAAAGTAGCCTAAGTTACTCCTTATTACATCAGCTATATACCTGCCAGTGAAAGTCCCGTCAAAATCGGTTCAGCCGTTTCAGAGATTAGCCGGAACAAACAGACAGACGAAAGACAGACAGAAAGACAGACAGACAGACAAAAATTTAAAAAAATGTTATTTATGTAAATGTTACTAGTATAATAAGGAGTAACTTAGGCTACTTTTTATCCCGATGTTCCCACGGGAACGAGAACCACGCGGGTGAAACCGCGGGCGGCCGCTAGTTTTAGTATATGTACCGTATATATAATCATATGCATGTAGTAAAAAGCGGTTATTTTAATATTACAAACAGACACTCCAATTTTATTTATTTGTATAGAGTATAGATTATATAGATTACAAAAGATGAAACTGTGACTTTTTCTAACTAGGTTTGAGGCCTACGCATCAGAATCTGTCTACAGTCGGTCTTCACCTTTTTGAAATTGGAAGTGGGTTAGTAATGTCAATTAATTCAGAAAAAAAGACGTCACAGGACTGAAAATATGATGGAGAATTGTAAAACTACTGTAACTGAATGCTATCCTTACACTTGACAGTACTTGACGCTATGCTATTAGTTTCATCGAAAACTTTATTCTACGAAGTTGCTTACACGTGTCACACGTGCATACAATTTCTCAGAATAAAACCTTCAGTTTACATCTGCACTCACAATTCTTTGTCTGAATAGAGTACCCAATAAAACCCTTCGAATGTTGCTCAACGTTAGAAATCATTAAACGAGCCACTTTGTTCGAGAGTTCTTTCAATACACTTTTCTATTAATCATACGAAGTAACTGAATTAAAAGCCACTACAAATTTCCAGTGCAAATAAAACCGAACGGCTGGTTTTTATACGAGTGTAAGAACGATGGTCATTAATCGTCTGTTGAGTCTCTCGCTCATTTGCCTTAAGCAAGACAGGGATAGAAAACAGCTGGTGGTGTTTCGCATTCATTTGCAGTTGGAATGTAAAAGTTTATCGAAACCGTACTGGATTTGGTATATCCGGCAACTTTTCCTGAAATAGTTTTCTGCGATCGCGATTGCTGCACGTAGATTTCGGTAGATTTTTATTTATTTCGGTTTGATTTTTGCTTACTTTTTAACCGACTTCAAAAAAAGGAGGAGGTTATCAATTCGACTGTATATTTTTTTTTTTATTTTTTTTTTATTTTTTATGTGTGTTACCTCAGAACTTTTTAGTTAATGAACCGATTTTGATAATTCTTTTTTTATTTAAAAGGTGACGCTTCTCGTGTGGTCCCATTTAAATTTCATCAAGATCTGACAAGAAGTTCAGGAGTTATCCTGAATAATGTGTATTTTGACTTTATTTGGGTATATGGACGATTTCATATTTTCATCAAAATGGTGATCATTTTCAAAATATTTTTTTTTCGAAAGTTGGTAGGTACTTCTGACCTGATCTTATTTTCACCAAGTCAGGACCAGGAGATGAAATCCTAGGAAAATTGAGAGAAATTCTCAAATGTAGGCAAGCCTTATGCGTTCCACTTATTTTTTAAGTTAGTCAATATTTGCATCTGGTAGTCATCATCTCATAGTGATGAGCTGGTGATGGAAGCTACAACTCCTTAACGGTTAGGAGCTGGAGAATATTTCTTTAAGTATTAATCGTACGTATGGACCAATAGTTATATTCTTTCAGGTTATTAGGGTAAGCTGATGATGAGAGGTGAAACTCCTCAACAGTTAGGAGTTATATGATGTTTTATAAATACCATATGCACGAATGGACCTTCAGTTGTATTCTTTCAAGTTATCTAAGTAGCTAAAGATGGAAAGCTGAATTCCGTAACGGATAGGATATTTACAACAATTTATCATGTAACTAGCTTAAGAAACTACATGGTGATTATTAATTACCATGTAGTTTCTTAAGCTACGATTATTTACACTAAAAATCAAAAAAATAAAACGTTTTTAAAAAAAAATGTAACCGCCTTCAAAAAGGATCTTCAAACAAAAATTAACAAACACTAAAAAGCGAAAAAAATAATAAGATTTTTTCATTCAAAGGACGATGATACGTGACTTTTTCTAATTTATCTTGGAACTTACTGAACTGTTTGAAGTCGGTGCCAAGCCAAAAAGAATAAGAACGAAATATACTGCGTGAAACAACAAACATATTTAAAAAAACCCGGTCCCAAGCGCGAGGTGTAGGACGTATTCACCTCAATACCTATTAGACGGCACCGACTTCAAACAGTTCAGTAAGTTCCAAGATAAATTAGAAAAAGTCACGTATCATCGTCCTTTGAATGAAAAAATCTTATTATTTTTTTCGCTTTTTAGTGTTTGTTAATTTTTGTTTGAAGATCCTTTTTGAAGGCGGTTACATTTTTTTTTAAAAACGTTTTATTTTTTACTAAATTTATTTGGCACGGTTACAAGATTAATCAACTTTGAAATTCAGTGGTTAAGTACTAATTTAATATCGATTTCACCGTTCATTTTCCGTCACCGTTCACTACTATCACCTGAATTAGAATAAACTTTCTTTAAACTAAAATTAAAATACTAAACAACCTGTAACCTGTACCTTTTGTACTGTAACGTTGTCGTTGCAACCTCCTTTACGATATTCCATATTTTTATTATATGTATTTTATAGCCTCCTTTTGGAATACGGAACTATTTGTCACGATTATTCTGAAAAGCAATAATTTTTTCAACACACTTGCTCATAAAGTGAGCCTTACTACATCGATCTTAGGGCCATAAACCGAACCATAACACACGCGTGCATAATAATATTACAGTACTAGTTGCGTAATAGAATTATCCCTACAAAGTTTAGTAAATACCTAACTGCAAATTATATGCGAGTAAACAGAGACTTTTCAATTTAACCGGGTAATACAGTATCCCTACAAAGCTAAGTTAGTACCTAACTACAAGTTATATGCGAGTAAACAGAGCATTTTCAATTTCACCGGGTAATAGGTACAGTTCTTTTTTTATAACAACAAAGAGGTTTTAAATATGTTTTATATACGGATGAAAATCCATTAACGTTTTTAGAATAAATAAATGTGTCCCTAATTAAGACAAAAAAAACATAATTAAGTGTATTGTTATCAAATTATTTATAATTCACAATAATTTGTTATAAAACATTTGCATTTTATCACTATTATTATAATTATTTTGAAGTAGGCTGTATGGCTGTATGTAATCAATCAACTTACATTTGGCGCGTGCGAAAAAAAAACTTGCGCGCTTTTTCCCTTAGCTAATATCCTAGAGTAATATTATTCTGTGGCTAATATTAAGTTATTCTAATTATGATATGTATTCAATAAATGTTTGTTTTTCCTCGCAAGTGTGTTGAAAAAGTGCGTATGAAACTCGTGAGCAACTTACTCACTAGACACTCGGCTGATTTACGCCCTCGCCTGCGGCTCGGGCTGCAACCCACAGCCTCGTGTATAATGAGCAACCTTAGCTCACTTGTATCATAATATACTATAATGACACGTTCGTTGTCATGGTATATTTTATTCGGTTTTGATATTCAGTCTACAAAATTCTTTACGTGAAATAACATCTATTTCAAATCATATTAATATTATTGTGCAGCATAATGTTTTATAAGTAATAATAAAGAACCTGTATTTATCCTTGTACAGGTAAGTTTAATCTCATAGGAGATAAATTTGTAAACATTTGGTACGGACGTTTTTAGGTAGGTATATAAATGTATTGTTTTTGTTATTTAGGCTTTTTACTCCAGTTTTCAATGTTTATTGAATAAATACACGATAGCTGTGGAACCATTGTGTTTCCTTAGTCTTACTATTTAAAATATTATTGCCAACAACGGTGTTAATTAAAACTAATTCATACCTTTGTAATACTTTTCAATAAAAGCTCATAATTTACAACTCACAAAGTCTTCAATCACGATAATTACTGAAGACAGACAATATTCCTAAGTACTATCACATTGTTTTAGTATGGCTCAATAATTTAATAGGCGATATTGAGTTAGCGGGGCATTGTCTTATATCTGGGGAGCTAATAATGACAATATTAATAAAGTTCGCCGCGGGCAAAGTGGCTGGCTTATTGTCTGTTTCCTCTGCCAACACGGGTAATGGGTCTGGTTATATCACTGAAGAGTAAAACAATTTGACGTCGTTTATTATTAAGCTTTGTGAGATGAGATGTGCAGTGAAATTTCATCGCTTTTAATATGTTGAAATTGTAAAACATTGTACTTACTTCTTTGTAAAATTTGTAAAATCTATTGCTCTTGCGCAACGAGTGAGATAGAAGATGGCTTTGGCTCACCCCATAGAGATTAGAGAGCGATAGAGACTGCAGCTCGAACCGCAAATATAAAAAGTATACAAAGTCAACGATTCGTAGTTGAACCCTAATTTCTGTTCTAAA
This sequence comes from Crambus lathoniellus, assembly GCA_949710035.1. Lineage (NCBI taxonomy): Eukaryota > Metazoa > Arthropoda > Insecta > Lepidoptera > Crambidae > Crambus > Crambus lathoniellus. The sequence goes on from OX453310.1 coordinate 22,109,972, forward strand.
ACTTGACCACTATATTTTCTTGTTTCATCAAAAACTAAAGAAAGGATTTGGCTGTTGCTATGTTTTCTTTTTTTATATTAACTCATAATCTAGTCTTTGTTTTCTGGATGTTTGAACACAGCGGAAAAACTGGCCAATTTATTAGGTTTTTACAAGCTTTTTATTGACTTGCCATGTTAGTTAGTTAGTCAGTGGGAGACAAATCTTGCAAGCTTAGTTTGACCCACTTCCCAGTGTCCGATGGAGCTGAAATTTTGTATACAGGTTTGGTTTAGATGACAATATAATATTAAAGTACAGTAAGCAAAAAAACTTTGTCATAAAAATGAAATTTTAACTATAAAGTTATTGAAGGTTCATACCTATTTTATTTAGGTAGGTATATAAAAACCTCAAGTTACATACTTACATTTAAACTCATATCACAGAAAAAAACAACTTTCAAGTTTATGGGACTTCTTTATAAACATTTGTAACTTTTCAGAAGTCAACGACATTAAAGGTGTTGTACTTCACACTTTAATTAAAGTAATGACATAATCACGTAGTAACTTCCAATGTGACTGTGAGTGCCGAAGTTGCGTGAAATAATGCATTATTCAGTTGTGGGGGAATGTTTTGTTATAATATACGAGTATTAACATGTAAACGGAATCAGAGCGGTTTTTAATTGAAAAGCTAATTTCATCACCGCTAACAAAATACCGACAATATAAATTAGCGTAAGTAAAATCAGATTGTGGAAATAGCTGGATCCGTTTAGCTGGATATATAATAGATTCTGCAAAGGACGCTAGTTGTTAAACAATAAAACAACATAATTAATTTAAAAAAAAATACTCAATTTCTTAAGTGAGAGAAGATCTCGATTACTCTATTTGTTTCCTTTTCTCACATCCAACCCATAACATTAAATTATTTAACATTTTGATGTGGAAATAGTATACTTAAAGATACTTAGGCTGCATTCGAGCGACCGAACTTTTATTCCAAGAATATCGCTTACTGTCGGATACTAATGTCAAACTAGTATGGGGTTTGAAATTACTATCCGAAAGTTGGCGTTATTCTTGGAATAAAAGTTTGGTCGAGTGTAACCTTAGTAAATGAATTTGTAATATTTACCTCATTGATCTGGTCAAGATCGCGGGAAGCCGCTGGATGCGGACAGCGCAGGACCGATCGTTGTGGAGATCCTTGGGGGAGGCCTATGCCCAGCAGTGGGCGTCATTCGGCTGACATGATGAACCTCATTGATACTTAACTTATCTACGAGTATGTAGATGTAGTATTATGAATACCTACACCTACTAGATTTAAGGAGAAGTCCTCATGAGTACTCTACGTAATTTTAAGCTATATTGTGGCACAACAACTGTGTCAATCATTAAAGATGAGCGCGGCTTATTTACAAACGATTACGTTAACACAATTACGAGGAGCTCATTTATCAACCGTTATTATAGGCGGCCCAATAATTACACGTACCGACGACAAAATAAACTGATTACCGACGGATCCCCGACGTGAAAGACGTTAATTGAACTCGCGTGTAAACGCTACCTTCATCCAGCCTAAAGGCCTATGAGACTGTAGATACTGAACTGTGAGGTGTACTGATATTAAATGATATTGACACCTGCCAACTTTTAACGTTGCCTTTTTATCATAACACGGAAACGTGTCTTATGGTGAAAAGGCCTGAAAAAGAGTAGCCTCGACATATCGATGAACCAATTATATCAGGTATTTTATATATTCTATATCTGTCATAGTAAAGACAGAAAGAAGTCGATTGTATCAAAAAGATGTTAAACACAAAAGCGAGATGATTATTTGTCTTTCTAATCAGCATTTGCAATGAAGCTTTTTAACCTTCTAGGGTTAGGGGTAGCTATCTATAGCTAACGTTCCAATTTAATTCTATTATAAAAGTTAAAAACAATAAAAATACTAGATACTGTAGGTTCCAACTCTAACTATCTCGACACCGAAAACTAAGGGACAAAATTCAAACACCAAAACACTATGCTTGGGCAAACTTTCAAATTAGGTTTTACTCTCAAACTGAATAGTAAACCAGAATAGTTTGAACCCTAAAAATGTTACAAACTCCTTTTTGAACTTTAAAATATTTCGCTAACTCGGCGGGGGTAAGGTCCTTTATACAATCCGATATTTTGCAGCGACACAAACGCGCGATGAGAAGCCCGTGACGCAGTGCTTAGCGCGTGGATTGCGATCTTGGTTGCTAAGCATTTTTCGCAACGCTTAGTCAAGATGGGTGACCAACAACTTACTATCTGCTGTTACCGAAGGCGCATTAAGTCGTTGGTCCCAGCTGCCTTCCAGTCGTTAATACCCACCAATCTACATTAGGCCCGCGTGAAGGGTCACTAGCAGTGGGGTCATTAATAGGTCTGATATCAAGCTGCATTTAAAGGGGTGAACACGCTATTTTCAGACGGGCCATCTCGACACACTCAGTGCTTAAAAAACACTTGTATCGAATCAAACGTTCGTTTGCATCGATGCTGTATTCCGTTTACATCCCGATCGCGAACAAATTTAAATTAATTTAATTTAAATGTCTATAATATAGTTTTGCTGTGCCCTAACAGGGTCTTATGTTTTGACGTTTGAAGTAGCGCCTGTGCATACTAAAAGGTTTGCAACTGTACCCCTAGCATGAAAAACACTATCGTTATTGCTATCGTATCGTAAATAATTAATAAATAAATCGCAGTGTATAAAAGTCCTAAAAGCCTTGCGTAACTGGCGGTTGGTGCAAACTTTATAATTGGCCATAACCCTCCAATACGTAGCCTTTCCCTCGGGAACTCCGTAATTAACAAGTCAATTCTGCTTCCGTTTGTGACAATAACGCAGTGACTTGCAACGCAAGGCGGAACATTGGCAAAGGAGTTCGGCCTCGGGACACAACCCCTAATTTGGTGGAAGGATATTTATCTGATTAAAAAAAAAATGTTTATCCTCTATACTTTCCGAAACCAATGTAAACAAAGTACATACTATCAGTCAATACTAATATTTAATAGATTATTACCAAATGAGTTGAAGATTTTATATAAGACTAGTTTTAGATCAAATTTGAAGTTGTTTTTATTGGAAAAATGTTACTATACAGTGGATGAATTTATTAATGATAGTAATCATAAATGAGTTAATGATAATGTGTTTGGATAATTTTACTTTCTATACTATTATTATTTTAAATTATTTGGACATTAATACATTTTCAATCAGGTTGACATTATGATTACTTATTTCAATTGACATTTACATTTATTATTGACCTGTATCATGCGTGACATTTGTTTTAATAATTTTATTTAAATTCGACATGATTTTATATTTAATGTATACCTAGATGTATTTTGTCTTCTTATAATGTGTAAACTTAGTTTAAGAAATTGCAGTGTTTTTAAATATTTGTAACGGCTGCCATTTTTACTTACTTCTTTCATTGTTTTATCCATAATAATCGCACCAACTATTAATTTTATGAAAAAATCATTACAATTATAAACAAATATGGTCTATTCAGTTCTATTGTATTTATGTGATAGGAGCTGTCAATGTCAGATGCCACTCAGCTGTCTGTTTGTTTGCGATGTTCCGAAGTAACATAGCTATAAACCGCCGCGCGTTCCGTGGCAGACTGTGATCTGTATGCGAAATACTTTGATTGTAGTTTCGTGCATATTTATATTGCATTTCTTAACGTAACAACATAAATAGTCTATTGGAAGCAATTTTGTCTTACGCGCGCCATAGATTTTACTAAATTAATCTTCCAGATAATTCTGAAATCTTCGCGACGTAATTAGTCGGTGCCTTGGCTGTATGATTAAAATCCAATGACAAGTTGAATCTATCTATGCAAAAAAATTATAACCCTACTTACAGCCAGAATGTTCTGGAAGATTTTTAATATATAAAGGAGGATTTGCTAAAGATTTCTCCTTTTTCTGGTTTCTCGCCCCAACATAATTGGGTGAGTGTTTTGTGCGCGTTTTATTTTCGTGATAAATAAATTTTATTCTCGGTGCTATAACCTCAAACAGCCGTTCATCAATTCTATTCTTTTACATATTGTTTTCGATGAGATGTTTATTTCGTCATCGAATTTATACTAATATAAACTGCAATTGCCACACGGTGAACGGAATACTAAATATTCCGGGATCCAAAAGCAATTTACAGCCTAATATTTCCTTGTAACCTTGTCGTGACCGGTACCTAGAAGAGTGGGTTGTCTTTATTCAAATACATTTTAACTTACACCTTTAAATTGTCCCTCTTGTTCTGTAACTTTTAATTAGTATAACAATAGCCGCCGACATGAAAGTTAATGTGCTCCTCTTTCTTTAATAGTAGCCTAATTTAAATGACAATATTCCTATCTCAATTGTAGCCCAGTGTCATACCCACTCATACACAGCGGGCGGATTTAGTGAACACATGTTCATACCTGTTATCGTAACATTTCAGGGTCGTATCTCCGGGCAACATCTCCCCGAGTCTCACCGGTACCTACCTGCTGTACCTGCACCAGTACCTGCCTACTTCGTGCCGCTCTCCACCTGCTCCTGCGCGCCTAACCGCCAGGACCCTGCTCTGCTCCGGCCTACCCCGGACCAGACCCCGCTGCCTCTAGGCTACAGCGACTTCTCCCCTCTTTAGGAAGTCCCTAAGTTAAGTCCTCCCAACTTGTTCTTTGCACTGATCCCCGAGCGACAGAACCCACGGTCTAATTGTGGAAAATAAAATACACTTAATTTCATATACCCTCTTTTATTTCTGACTCGTGCTCTCCGGCTCCTCCAGCCAGGAGCGTTTCAGTGGCGCCCAGCTCATTCAGGCTCGCTTGGTGATCAGTGCTTTATTAATTTATTTATTTTTGTGCTTCGTATGTGGGTACCTATTTTTTTTATCCGAGTTGTGTAACGAACGGCTAACCGTGGTGATTTAACTGTAATATTTTCTTTAAATATCAGCCTTTCCTTGGTTCTAAACCAGGAAGCCTGTGATTTTTATTTTAACCGACTTAAAAAAAAAGGTTACTTACCTTTCCTTAATAAATATTTTTTTTTTTTTTTTACTTTTTAACTTAAAGCCATTGATATTCATTTAACCTACTTCAAACAAGGAGGTTATTTACTTTCTTCATTTAAATTGTAATTTTTTTAAATTGAACTTACAACTGTTATAGTTACCCACATACCCCTTTTGTTACTTCAGTAGTGGTTGCACTTGAGTAGGCTCGTCGCGCAAAAGACTCACCTAACGTACTTAAATATGGCTGTGCGTAAGATAAATTTTCTTTCCTTACAAAAGTCGGAACTTGAATACGAAGTCGGACTTCGCGGAGAAACACCGGCTGATAACGTGGCCGATTTAAGGAAGCAAATTACAAAGATCTCTAAAGAACTTCCTTCTGAGGAGATTTTAGCCTCGCATTTGTCTTCTGCTGACGACTTAGACGGCATCTCAGCCGCATTAAACAAATCTAATAAAAACCTTGAATTATTAAAATCTAAATTTGATAGAGGTGTTTATTTGAGAACGGAGGTTATTCTTAACCACGTTTTTCATCGGCTCGGTAGAGTTGATGCAGCCGAGGACGCGTTATTATTGGGTGCCCTTGCTGAATGCAAGCGCGGCTTGAGGGCCCAGGACAGGGAACTGTCCACTTTAAAGCCTAGGGAGACGCCTGTCTCAGGCGCGAATGCGGGTGACCCTTTGCTCCCCGGTCCTTCTACTTCCAGCCGAGAGCAAGTCAACGCGACGGAGTCTATTATTAATGTTACTATCGATCGGGCTCTTTCCGATTTCACTAAACTTAAATTCAACGGGAAAACTTGTGTTGTTTCCTTTATTCAAAAGGTTGACGAGTTTGTCACAGCTAGGGGCATAGATTATAGTAGGGTTTTGTCGTTTGGTTACGAAATTTTTACCGACGACGCCTTGTATTGGTTTCGTTGTGCCAGGCCAAAAGTAAATACCTGGGGAGAGTTAGTAGCCTTGCTGAAGGCTGATTTTCTTCCGAAAAACTATGACTCTCAATTTAAATCGGATATTAGAGCTCGTACCCAGGGTGTTAACGAACCAATTGCTATATATCTTTCGGTAATGGAGGTTATGTTTTCTCGCCTCACGAAACCAATATCAGAGGAAGATAAATTAGAAATTTTACTTACTAATATTAGGCCTTGCTACGCTAATGCTCTTACTCCGTCTTCGGTGATAAACTCCATCGACGATCTTAAAGCTATTTGTCAACACGTTGAAAAAATACAGTGTCAAGTGGCAAATTTTGTTGAGCCTTCTGCTTCTAATATGTCGAACTTAGCTACGGAGTTCGTTTACCGCGGTGCTACTAGCACTCCGGTTGTTAATAAACCTTTTACTAAAACTAATAAGTCATTTGTTTCAGCTGTGAACAATGATAATATATATTGTCCTAGATGTCGTTCTAACACGCATAATTTGAAAAACTGTACTCAACCACGAACAATAGTTTGTTTTAAGTGTGGCAAAGATGGTGTTCGCACCCCCGAATGTCCGGATTGCAATAAGCCCACCAATCAAAAAAACTAATTGATCGGGATTGTGAAACTAGGCAGCTTCGCTCGAGATTCTCTAGTCGTTGCGATGAAGCTGAATGGAAAGAATGGTTATCTATTATATCTAATCTATCTCATAGTCATTCTGAGTCTCCAATCCCGGAATCTGAAATTAATTTTTCTCGACCGTATATTTCTGTTATTATTGGTGATAATCATGTCGTTGGTCTTTTAGATACCGGTTCCGGCATATCCTTACTTGGGAATAATTATCAGGAATATATATTAAATCCTAATAATAAACTTTATTCTTGTGACCCGTTACAGCTTTCTGCAGCTGGCGGTCAAACTTTTACTGCCTCTAAATATGTTATTCTACCTTTAAATTTTAAAAATAAAACTATTCATATTAAATTATTTGTTGTGCCGGAAATTAAAAACAAATTAATTCTTGGTATGGATTTCTGGAGGAAGTTCGAGTTGTTTCCGAGTGAACTCGATAGCCTTTTGCTGGATGAGTCTAACGAATTTAATATATCTAATATTGCTCTTGACGATCCTAAACAAATTTGTTCGTACGCTCAACTTAACAACGAACAAAAGGAAAACGCTGATAATATTATTTCTCAATTTCGTAGCATTTCCTATGAAAAATGTGGTTTAGGTCGTACTTCGTTGATCACTCACGCTATAGATACAGGTGACTCTGTTCCCATTCGACAACGTTACTATAGAATGTCCCCTCAGAAGCAACAAATTCTCTCCGATCAACTGGACGAGATGTTGAAAGAAGATGTTGTCGAACCATGTGAGAGCCCTTGGTCTAATCCCGTGCTTCTTACTCCCAAAAAGAATGGCGAGTATAGATTCTGTCTCGACAGTAGGAAACTAAACTCTGTCACTCGCAAAGATGCTTACAGCTTACCTTATATAACTGAAATCCTAGATAACCTTAGGGATGCTAAGTATCTATCTAGTATAGACCTATCTAAATCGTTCTGGCAGGTATTAATTAAGCCTGAAGACCGATGTAAGACTGCATTCTATATTCCCTCTAGAGGAACCTTCCAATTTAAGTCTATGCCTTTTGGGTTGACCAATGCACCTGCCACGCAGCAAAGATTGGTAGATTTGCTGTTTTATGGTCCTGAATTCGAAAATAAGGTCTATGTATTTGTTGATGACGTAGTAATTGTGTCTAATTCCTTTCAGGAGCACATTTCTTTACTTTTACGAGTTTTGGAGAAACTAAAGTTCGCAAATTTAACTATAAATTTCGAAAAATGTCAATTTTTCAGAGAAAAATTAAAATATTTGGGTTATATGGTCGATTCGAATGGGCTACACGCCGATCCGGAGAAAATTGAGGTCATTGTGAATTATCCTACTCCTACTAACAGGAAGGAAGTTCGTCGTTTCTTAGGTACTGCTTCTTGGTATCGTCGTTTTATTCCCAATTTTAGTTCATTGGCTGCACCATTGAACAAACTTACCTCTCAGGGTAAGAATGCAATTCCTTTTGCCTGGTCACCAGAAGCAGAAACTGCCTTCAAGAAGCTCAAAGAGTGTTTAACGTCCCCTCCGATTTTATCTTGTCCGGATTATTCTGAACCGTTTCAAGTCCATACCGACGCTAGTGATTACGGGATTGGAGCTATACTAACTCAAATTTTAAATGGCGAAGAGAAAGTTATAGCCTATATGAGCAAGTCCTTGTCGGCACAAGAACGAAACTATAGCGCTACGGAGCGGGAAGCGCTCGCAGTAATTGTGTCTATAGAACATTGGCGCTGTTATTTGGATAATGGCCGGAAATTTACCGTTTTTACTGATCATTCGTCTTTAAAATGGTTTCTAAATATTAATAACCCTACAGGTCGACTTGCCAGATGGGGAGTACGTCTTTCTGCGTTCAACTTCGACATCAAACACAGACGTGGCAAGGATAATGTCGTTCCAGATTCGTTGTCCCGTGCGGTGCCTGTAGCGGCTATAGATAGCGTCAACCGATCTTCTTCACCTCCTGTACTTGATCCCTGGTATTTGGAGCTATTTGCCGGTTGTCAAAATTCCCCTACCTCTTTTACCAATTATAAAATAAATAATAATAAGTTATATCGCTTCATAAAAACTATAAATCCCTTAACTAGAGAATTTGAATGGAAGGAAGTTGTTCCTAAAGAATCTAGAATTGATATACTTAAAGACTATCATGATAATCCTACTTCTGGACATTTAGGGATATTTAAAACTTTTAAAAGAATTTCTTTAAATTACTTCTGGCCTGGCATGCATAAAGATGTCGTAAAATTTGTTAATGAGTGCGATGCTTGTAACTCTCACAAACATGCAAATCATCCTACCTTAGGATTTATGGGACGACCTAAGGAATGTTCTAGACCATTCCAAATGATTAGTGTGGACTTGGTTGGTCCCTTACCTATATCTAGAAAACAGAATACTATGCTACTTGTAGTCACTTGTTGTTTTTCGAAATACTCGCTTTTGTTTCCTATCCGTCGTGCTACTGCCGACATTATAACTAGTTTAATTGAAGAGAAAGTCTTTCTTGTTCATGGCATTCCTAGTACTGTTTTGATGGACAACGGTAAGCAGTTTGTCAGTCAAAAGCTTAATCACATGTTTTCTCAATATAAAATACCAAACGTACGCTTTACTCCTAAATATACTCCACAGGTAAACACGGTTGAGCGTTATAATAAAACCATCATGACTGCTGTTTCCACCTTTATTGAAGAGGACCACAGGTCCTGGGATAACAACATTCCCAAAATACAATTCGCACTTAATACAGCCGTCAGTGAAGTCACAGGTTATACTCCGTCATTTCTGGTTTACGGGAGAGAGTTAGTGCCGTGCGGTTCTCACTATCTTGATGTTGATCTGTCCGATGAAATTGTTTTTGCGCCTAGGGATGTGTACGCTGAAAACACTGGTAAACTTAGAAAAATTATGGACCAAGTGCAAAGTTCTCTTATCAAGTCTCATTCCCGAAACTCTGGGCATTACAATCTTCGTCGCAAAAACTATAACTTTAACGTTGGTGATACTGTTTGGAGAAAAACTTATTATCAAAGTGATAAGGATAAGCAGTTTTCTAAAAAACTTGCTCCTAAATATATAAAATGTCTCATTAAATCTAAACTATCTCCTCTAGTTTATGAACTTGAAGATATGAATGGGAAAAATCTAGGTTCCTGGCATATTAAAGATTTTAAAATAAATAACTATTCCTAAATTAAATAAATTTTTTAAATAGAAATTCTACAAAGTATTAGTCTTCGTCGTTATTTTTACCTTTTTATAGCAAAATTTTGTTTTAGATGTATTGAATAAATTGTTGGTCATCGTTTTTTACTTTTTAATCTGATTATTTTTAGCTAGGGCTTTTATTGCATAAAATTATACATAAATATAATTTTAATTAAATACATTTATAGCTAGGGAACCTGTTCGTTTGAATTGTGTCTGCATGAAGTTTATCTCTCGACTATTTTATTTTTAATTTCGCATTGTTTTAACATTAGCATTCTCAACGGGAATGTTGATTCAGTTACACTAAATAACTGGAATTCTTCTCCTGTCTTGCGATTCTTGGTCCTTGTACCGTTCTATTCGATTAGTCTTGAACTGGTTGTCGATACCTCTCGTCAATTTTATGGTGTTACTTTTACTGTCGATAACGTACAGTTAGCTTATCTTATTGTATACTGCTACTCTAAATCTTAGTTTTGTATTCGGTGGTTTTGTGTTTCTTAGTGGATTTTTCCCAGGCAAAATCCTTCTCTAAAAAGGGGGATATGTAACGGCTGCCATTTTTACTTACTTCTTTCATTGTTTTATCCATAATAATCGCACCAACTATTAATTTTATGAAAAAATCATTACAATTATAAACAAATATGGTCTATTCAGTTCTATTGTATTTATGTGATAGGAGCTGTCAATGTCAGATGCCACTCAGCTGTCTGTTTGTTTGCGATGTTCCGAAGTAACATAGCTATAAACCGCCGCGCGTTCCGTGGCAGACTGTGATCTGTATGCGAAATACTTTGATTGTAGTTTCGTGCATATTTATATTGCATTTCTTAACGTAACAACATAAATAGTCTATTGGAAGCAATTTTGTCTTACGCGCGCCATAGATTTTACTAAATTAATCTTCCAGATAATTCTGAAATCTTCGCGACGTAATTAGTCGGTGCCTTGGCTGTATGATTAAAATCCAATGACAAGTTGAATCTATCTATGCAAAAAAATTATAACCCTACTTACAGCCAGAATGTTCTGGAAGATTTTTAATATATAAAGGAGGATTTGCTAAAGATTTCTCCTTTTTCTGGTTTCTCGCCCCAACATAATTGGGTGAGTGTTTTGTGCGCGTTTTATTTTCGTGATAAATAAATTTTATTCTCGGTGCTATAACCTCAAACAGCCGTTCATCAATTCTATTCTTTTACATATTGTTTTCGATGAGATGTTTATTTCGTCATCGAATTTATACTAATATAAACTGCAATTGCCACACGGTGAACGGAATACTAAATATTCCGGGATCCAAAAGCAATTGACAGCCTAATATTTCCTTGTAACCTTGTCGTGACCGGTACCTAGAAGAGTGGGTTGTCTTTATTCAAATACATTTTAACTTACACCTTTAAATTGTCCCTCTTGTTCTGTAACTTTTAATTAGTATAACAATAGCCGCCGACATGAAAGTTAATGTGCTCCTCTTTCTTTAATAGTAGCCTAATTTAAATGACAATATTCCTATCTCAATTGTAGCCCAGTGTCATACCCACTCATACACAGCGGGCGGATTTAGTGAACACATGTTCATACCTGTTATCGTAACATTTCAGGGTCGTATCTCCGGGCAACATCTCCCCGAGTCTCACCGGTACCTACCTGCTGTACCTGCACCAGTACCTGCCTACTTCGTGCCGCTCTCCACCTGCTCCTGCGCGCCTAACCGCCAGGACCCTGCTCTGCTCCGGCCTACCCCGGACCAGACCCCGCTGCCTCTAGGCTACAGCGACTTCTCCCCTCTTTAGGAAGTCCCTAAGTTAAGTCCTCCCAACTTGTTCTTTGCACTGATCCCCGAGCGACAGAACCCACGGTCTAATTGTGGAAAATAAAATACACTTAATTTCATATACCCTCTTTTATTTCTGACTCGTGCTCTCCGGCTCCTCCAGCCAGGAGCGTTTCATATTCAACACAATTGTATGTACATTGTTCAGAATAAATGAATTGAATTGAATTGAATTGAATGATCAGATTCTGGTAAGGTAAACTTTCGCGAGGGTTTCTGGCCCAGAAGAAAATATAAAATATATGTGTTTTTTATACTTGCAACGTAGGTATGTCGAGTAAAGCTAGTAGACTATTATCTTCGATCAACAGTGTTATTGTTGATGGAAGACTACCTATTATATTTTTTCTGTTAAAAATATTAATTAGCTACAACTCGTGAGTACGTTGGCTACCGACGTGAACAAAATATTATGTTTTGTTTTTTTTTGTATCCACAACGCGGTAGCAGTTAGCCTTCATCACACCTGATGTTGTTATTCAATTCTAATCAAAAGTACTGCGTTTAGCGCATTCAAAAATATATCATCTCCAGCATTATTAAAAACCCCGCACAAAACACTAATATAATCATCATCATCATCATCATTTCAGCCGTACGACGCCCACTGCTGGGCATAGGCCTCCCCCAAGGTAATATAATATAGCTACAAAAATTGTTCGATAACTAATATTTCAGAAATACATGCTTTACGACACAGGAAAGTATCTATTTAATTCTTTCACAAATTACTGTAGCCATAACACGTAAACTGTCGCTGCGGTAATCGTAATTAGTAGGTAAACTATACCATCCGTCAAAAGCTGTCAAAGTGCTGCTGTCAAATTATAGATCTGTCGCAGGCGGATGGTTATGTATGGCAGCATGTACCCCTAGGAAGTCCTGGGGTGCGATTCTCTAACGAAGTTTCACCGCCACATCGTCGTTCACTTCGATTCTTTATGTCAAAATTCATATTAAACAAGTGAAAGTCAAGCGAAAAAGAACGACGAGTTTGTTGATTGAATCTTAGAGAATCGCACAACTGTAGAACACGTGATAGGTTAGAAATTTAAGGCTTCGCTGAGCTTCGCGATCTTCTTAAATTTCGTGGTTATTTTTTTTGTGACTCCGTCAACTTATGGGAAGATAAAATAGCTTACGGAAAAATTATCGGCAATAATTGAACGGAAATAATTGAACGCCTATCAATTGAATGGCGGATTCAACCATTTGGCTGCGACAGATCTAGAAAAATGGAAAATGAAGTATTTAGAAAAAATCGACCCGTCTCACAACTCACAACCCATCGGAGCTGGGTCGATATTTTCTAAATACTTCATTTTCCATTTTTCTATAATAAAAATTGCATTGTGAATGCAAAAAACTAAAAATTAAAATAACTCTCGACAGATCTATTGAATTTTTACCGATTTGGCGCAGGGGTAGGCTACCCACCATCTGCGCCAGAGGTCTCGGGTTCGATTCCCGAACAAGACAAATATTTGTGTGCATGAACATGTCTATTTATCTTGGTCTGGGTGTTTACTATGTATATTAAGTATGTATTTACAAACAAAAAGTATTTAAGTATATATTTATCCATTATCAAGTTTTCCATGATACAGTTTCTTAAAGAAATTAACATGGGCTTAGATAATTGGTGTGATTGTAAGAAGTTATTTATTTATTTATTTATTTATAAACGACAAAAAGAGGCGCTGCTATGTTTTAAACAAAATAATACGATCACGATTACGATAGTCTTTCGTGCTAGGGATACTAAAGCACTGAATCACTACGTATTGATACAAGATGATCGAGAAGATAAGAATGAACAAGATAAGAATGAATACAAGGATCTTGTTAAACGTAGATAGGTACTAGCAACTAATATAGTTTGTAATGAAAAGCTTTGATTGAATGAACAAAAACAATTTAGCAAAATCACTTGTAGAACATTTCAGTACGCAGTACTATCGAAGAATGAAGTCCGTTCAACCGTAAATCGAGCACAGAAATAAACAAGAGAACAGAGACAAGTACTGTCCTATAAATGTAGGGCAGGCGTACCGGTTTTGGCCACTGTACCGGTTTTGGTCACTTTTCACTTTAAAGTTATATAAATAGGAATTAAATAATTATAGCTTATATTTATTAATGGCGAATAAAAGATTGGACTTTTAGTTAATAATTACAGCACTTAGCTTTTTTTATGTAGTACGATATTTTACAAATAAACACGTGTTATGTTTCAAAGTTAACATTTTGTAAAATTCTTAAGCAAAATGTTAAGGGTAAAGGTTTTGTAAAATCATTTTTTTTCTACAATAAAATTATTTTATGGTTATTTTATATTTTATATCATATTGGAATATGTTTCTTCTAGATGGATTAAGTGTTGTTTTTTCACTGTTCTTACAAAAAGTTTGTAAACAATAAGTGGCCAAAAGTGGGGCTAGAAATTTTAGCATTGTGCCACCTTTGGCCACTTTGGCATTAGTAGAAAGTTTCCAACCTATCATAAAGTTCATTTATTTTAAAAGACTCACAACTCACTTTTGTTAGAAACGTACTAGAAAATTAGCGGATTGAGGCTAGTGTAGGCACTAGCCTACACTAGCCTCAATCCGCTAATTTTCTTTTAATCAAGTGATAAAGGTATACTTATAAAATTGTAGTGAGGAGCTAGCTGTGATTGAAATACTATTTCATGTAGTGTTTTAGTCCAGAACTCTAATAAGACATCAATTAAGCATAAACTCAACTTATAAATATAGTAATTTTATGAAAGTGGCCAAAACCAATGCAAACGGTGTATTTGGCCCCCTATGCAGAATTTGTTCTAAATAAAAATAACTATTTTTTTTTTCTTTGTATATTGTACCCTTAAAGGCGATAAATTATCTAGAACTCTACATTATAAATTTTATCTAAAACACTTAAGATCATTAAGCACTAAGCGGTTAAAAGTGAAAAAATCCTTAAAGTGGCCAAAACCGGTACGCCTGCCCTATATTATATTGTGGAAAGGAAACTTCTACAATATACATTTTATAGTACATTGAGTAATGTGCCACTTGTCTGTTGATTGCCGAGATCCGGACCAAGTTTTAAAAGCCCCGTCTGTTGAATGCCGGGATCCGGACAAAATTTTCAAAATTATAAGCCTTTTTTGGATTTTTATATAAAAAATTAAACGTGTGAAAATGAAATACGTAAAGTATAATCTAGGCTGATTGTTCAATGATTTCATGAACCGTTTGTCATTTAAAAATAAAAGAAAACTGTCTTTCAACCAATTTCAAGAGTCACGGAACGCGCTTCCGGAATCAACATTGTCTCGAAAAAGATAGTTCAAACGTGTAAAGTTAATTGCGATCGTTTAATACTACTTATTATTTCAAAGATAGACCTAGACCGCGTGCAGGAACATTGGTGTCAAAAGAATGAAAACCGCACTAAAATCCGTTGCGTACTTTGAAAGATCTAACAGCGAAGAGACTTTTGGGAAGCAACTTTCTTCTTAACCGTATTCAAAAAAGGAGAAGGTTCTCAATTCGACTGCATGTATGTTTTTTTTATGTGTTTTACCTCAGAGCTTTTTAGTTAATGAAGTGGGAAAATGAAGAACTGCTGACGATGATGCGTTTAAAAATCTCTGTTTTAACACAAACTGCGTTACTCAGAACACGGTCCAATTCGGACCTTAATTAAGTATTGTTGTTGTTCCTTTCATTTAGCTATTTTCCTTAATTGAGGAGTTTTAAGAGTTAAGAGTGCTAGTTGAAGGGGACTTGGCGTGAGTTAGTTGTGTAATTACCAGCAATTCGTTGTTACGGCGCTGTTAAACTTAATCTGAGTCGGAAAGTTGTTACTTTGAATAAGACCTTTTTTTGAGTTCGGCCTTTGGAATGAGGGAAATGGTTGGAGCTTAGGGCAACGGTTTGCTCTTCAATACCTATTCCATTTTACTTACATTTTTTAGAAAATGCCTCATTTAGAAGTACTTTGCCTTTAAATCATCCCTTACTAAACTTACATTATACTTTGCTATCGAGACACTAATTACCATTTGTCAAACTATCTCATTCGTTTTGATACTTTTCCTCGTTAAGTAAAAAGGGAGAATTGTGTAAAAAGTTGTATGTAAGACAAATAAGTCACAGTCAATAATTAAATAAAAGGTGTTGAAGCTTAGTTAAAAAAGTTTTTAAACAGCAATGTACCAAATTATCTTATTTTTTACTTTTTTGCATTAACAATGCAATTTTTTGATATTGAAATGAAGTTTTAACAAAAAATTCGTGGGTTCAAGTCCCATTTGAGCTAGTTGTGAGACGGGTCGACTTTTTTTAATACTTAATTTTCAAGATTTTCAATAACAATGTAATTCATAAGAAACACTACTTATTATACAACACAGGCCTTCGAAAATATTCGTATAGCGTTCCGAAAATGCGAGACGGGCCACAATAGCTTGCATTTATATTTTCCGTACAAAAATTTCATAGGAAAAATTCGGTGCCTTGGCATGCGACGACCAGCGGTGCATCCACATCCACCAACCCCCGTGAATACAAATAGCCTCTTCAGTAAAATAGGAGGGGCGCATATATTACACGAATACGTTTAATATCTTAAAATGCGTCACCACATTTTTGTTGAGCAAAACAAAAATAAGATTATGCCCACTGCTCCCCTTCTTAAGATTTTTATCTGCGGCATATAAACTGCATAAGGCTTTCTGGAGGAACTTTTATTTTGTCATTTACTCTGTATTCTTGGGCTATGGAATTTTTTGTTTTATATGATAGAAACGTTTTGAAATTTGCTAGTTTACCTAAGCCTTTTCGCACACGGGCCACCGACCACAACCACAAAATGCCGCCACCGACCTATTTCTTGTAGTTTTTATATATTTTATATGAACTCGCCGCTAGTTGTCACCAGTGCCCGTAGTGTAAGTTTTTATTGTCAAAAAACGCAAACTATTTCGATTCCGTATTCATGTCAATTTGTATGAAAACTGTATCAGCGCCTCTAGCGGCGAGTAGCGCGCGTATAAAGTTTTCATACAAATTGACTTAAATACGGAATCGAAATAGTTTGCGTTTGCTTGACATAAAAACTTACACTAGGGGTACTGTTTCTTCTTCTAGCTTCAAGTGGCGGCGTGTGTGGCTGTCGCGTGTGGCTCGTGTGCGGCGACGGTGTGTCGAACTGTCGACCCACACTAGGGCATCCAATCCCGCATGTTATTTCTAATCTCGAAATTTGCGGGATCCCGCAATTTGAATTGTTTTTAGTTACAACTTTGCCGATAAACTAAAAGAAAGTCCAAATTATACAAAAAAGTCAGTCAGTCAGTCTTCCTTTCATTTAGTTCAGTAATCGCGCGTAAGCGCTTGCGAGAGGACGTTTCTATGCTACTTCCAGTCCCGCAAATCCCGCCGAACCAGGAACCCGCGTTTGTAATCTCGCTCGGGACTGGTAAATGACGCGGGATCTCGGTATTTCAAGATCTCGGTATACCGAGATTGGATACCCTAAATGTGTGATGTTATGTAACTTTAATCAGTTATTTTATATTTTCAGCTAAGGATCGATAGAAAAAACTTAAAGAATGAAGAAACTTATCTTATGGGCTTTGAAATCGACTTTGTAGCTCACAGCGTATAGTAAGCCTATTGCGCTATGGTAATTCTGTGGTGGGTATTATGTATTATGGTCCAGAAACGATACAGTAGTGCCTATTGCTATTCCCTGACACGTGTTATTTCATGCACCATCTATATGCAACGACGTCACCGCAACTGTCCAATTCACAATTTGCATGCAACAGCGTTATTGCCACTGAAACTCAATTCATATATGAATATATTTGTTTTGACTATCAGTGCATCAAGAAATCATGTTTGAAGTTAAGTAGTAAAATCAAAAGTTTTATGAAATTCAAGATCATAACTTATGTTTGAATCTTGAATTTCAGCGTAACAAGTGATAGCAAAATTCGACGAGTCGTGTAAGCCTTTCGGTAGCTTAGTTGGTCAGAGCATCGGGCCGGATTCCCGGAGGCGCGGGTTCGAATCCCGCCTGAAAGCTACTTATAGGGCTCGTGGTTTTTTACTATCACATTTTTCCTATAAGTTATGATTTTGAATTAATTCATAAAACTTTTGATCTTCTAGATCCTACATGACTGTTAGACACAGGCGGCTATGCAGTGACATACAGCATTGTATGAATTTTATTCATTTATCGTAACTAATTTTGTAACCCTTAACCACTTACCACCGGTCTCTCAGACACCGTTCAAATATTTTTTGTTAAGGTGCATGTAGTCGTGAAACGATCATTTTTGAGGCCCTAAAACTCATAAATTAGCCTACTGATGAATCCAGAATTAATATATATTAAATATTGATATATAAACTTCAATCTGAGCATTTTAAAAAAACATAGTCTTTAAGATACTATTAAAAAAAACCCATTGAAATGAAGCTGTTTTCAACTTGAAATACGCTACTGCTTCTAAACTACAAGTGATATTTTCACGTTTCTTTCAGGAAAAGATTGCTAACTTGTTTAACTTAAAACTGAGCATTTTTCGTTTTAAAATAATACATAGTTTTGACGAAACGTGTGTTTAAGCTGTTTTGGTGCGGGTAGCGGGCGGGAAAATTAGGCCACTTTTCTATGCCCAAGGTCGTTGGCGATACCACGGGCCTTAATATTTCGGCGTGAGCGCATCGTTCAGTTTTGTGCGTCCATGTACCTTCCCCCCGCACTCGTTAGAACCGATGGATCCGCCGTCGTCGTCACAGGTGTCCGCGTTTATCCACAGTAATGTTCCAAACATCGTCAGCAGTCAGTGAGACCGGTGGTAAGTGGTTACGTAGTAATTTTGATGGAAACTGACTTTAATAAGTATAAGACGCATATTGACTCTATTGAACGTATCCAGAATAAGTTCATCAGACGCATGAAATATAAATACCCTAATTTTAGTACGGACATGATAACACCCTTGTGGCTGCGAAGAGAACAACGTGATCAATTCTTTCTTTTTAAAATTATAAACAATATGGTTGAATCGATTTATCTTACCAGTAAGATATTTTATAAATGCAAAAGGTTTTGCTTGAGATCCTCGACAACCTTTGCTCCGCCTTTTTGTCGCACCAATTATGCGAAAAACCGCTTCTCGGTTAGAGCTTGTAGTTCTTATGATAAGAGCTATCAGCAAATTGATATTTTTTCCCTTAGTTTGTTTAAGTTTAAAAAGAGTATATGTAACAGCTGATCACCGTGTCATTGTTTATATCATTTAACTATGTTTTAATAATTTTAATAAGTGTCTAATGGTTTGATTGTGTTTTTGGTACCTATATAATTCGTTAAAATTGTCTAGTGTATACTCAACTTATGATTTGCATTAATTTATCTTTGTGGAAACTGTGTTGGCCTTTGAACAATCATAATGCTTCTCAATAATAATGTATTATATAGTGCTGTATGTTTCCCTTATCCAATAAAATAAAAAAATAAATAAAAAAATAATACTATGTGAAGGTCATTTCTCAATTTGACGACTCTGTAAGAAATAAAACAGGGAGAAAAAAACAAAATAGGGCCCACCCCATGATTTTATCAATTTCGTTCACAAATACTAGTAATTTAGTTTATTATTATTTTTTAATATCACAACATTAAAAAATAATAATAAACAGATCATAATAATGGTTACCTACCTTTTTATTCCTGTCCCATAGTTTAAAAATATAAAATTAAAAAAATTCAAAACGTTAATATATTTTGAAATATATGAAAAGAAACGGAATGTGCCCAATTTTGTTTTGTAGTACATAATAATAAGTAGCCAGCATAAAAAAACTTCCTTCAGGTGTTTTAGGTTCCTGAAAATTTTTATCTGTGTTCAAGTCTTATCCCAATTTTATCCCAAAATCCCTGGTATAAAAACAGCCATTCCGCATTCAGATTTCAAAAAAAACAGACACAAATTTAATCACCTAAATTTTTTGGTCGCTACCAACTCTGTGTACTTATATTAAAACATAAACCAGAGAATATGAACAATTTTGATGGCGAGTTAAAACTCGCCAAGTGAGAGAGTGAGTTAAAAACGACGAAATTAGAAAAAAACAATTTTTTTAATGAAAAAATAATAATTTCTAAGCCATTTTATTCTTTGAATCGTACAAAACTAATCGTTAGAGCAGCAGCTAAGTAGTTCGAATCGTTTCATTTGTTTGCCCATGAATCCCACATTTCCCTTTCACCACCCGCCCCGTCGCTATTAAAGAACAACCCTATTTTCCTATGCGGCCTTATTATGCTTAAGTCGATAAAGTTATAGTAGTTGCATTGCATGCAGTCGATCCTTTATATTAGTTTAAGCTTCAAAAACAAAAATATAAATCTTTACGTACATATGGCAGATGATGTTTTTGGAAAACCAATTTAATGATTAATTTTCCTTTAAGATTTTAAATCCTAGATAATGCCGCCTGAAAGCTACTTATAGGGCTCGTGGTTTTTTTACTATCACATTATTATATCGGTATTTTACGAGTATTTTAAAACCTTAAATATGCTTATTATGTTTTGTTTATAATTTTGTTTCGCGTGCAAAGGTAGGCTGTTACATGCTCCTTTCTAATGTATAGAATCTCTATAGTTCGGGCATTAAATTTCAGTAAAATATATTTACATTAAACTCTTATTTCCGCAAGGTAGGTAGTATAATTTATACATCTAACCAAGCATAAATCTATAAAAATCGTCCATTATATTTTTATTATGAAAATGTATTAACAAATGACGTTCGAATATAAAATAGCTCTAATTGAATGACTACTCTTTGATTCCCCCTTAATTAGTTTCTTTGTCAATGGCCTCAAAGGTGACCAATCAGTAATCACTGGCATCGGCAAGTAATGAGCATTTACCCTTTCAATCACCCCTACACATAAAGATCAACCCTCGTTCGCACTCTTCGAGTAATCACTACTACCTCTTTGTTCGACTCACTGAATAGAAAAAATATATTAAAGCAAAACTATCTTTGTAAAAAAGTAAGTAGATTCATTGAAATTAAAAACTGAGGAATTTAATTAAAATTGTAAACTCGTTACTGAAAATCGTTTTCTTTCTAATTAGTTCAAGCAGAGAAAGCTTTGCTACGGCCATTGCATCGGTTCTCCATGTGAAGTGAATAATATTATATTAGATATCGAAACAATCTTAGCAGTGGAAGATCCCTCTACAAGTAAGACAATTGCCACATCAAATCTGTCTATTTGGGAAAGCTTTTACTGATAAAAATACTAGGTCCCTTGAGATCACACTTAACCAGGTTTCTGTAAGAAAATTTCAGTTCTAATAATAGTGTAGGTAGTCTATGCGACTTAAAAGTTATGAAGACTAGCTTCTAAAAGTTTTACCTTTAAGCTAAGCTTTCCAAATAGTGGTGTGTGATAATGTTTTAGTGGGTACTAAATAAGCAAAAATCATCCCGACTTTTACGAGTACATTCAAGTATGCGAGCTCCATTTGTGAAATATTAAAGATATATGCAATATAAAATATGGTTGTGCAGGAATGCTCTCCAGATATGAATCTCGAGCTATTACTGTGATTACACTAGTGTTAAAATATATTCGCTTTTCATTTCGCTTTTATGTTTTCGGTACATAGAAAGTACACGTTTTTTGCAAATAGTAACATCAACCCGCTGAAGTAACTTATTTATATTTTGATATGTTTTGAGCACTTTTGTTGCAGATATTAAAACCAAAAATCAAATCTCCGTTACATGACAGGGCTAGCAGGGTCCACTACCCCCTGCCCGCCCTGTCGGGCCTGTTATCGGGATAATATAATATTGGATGAATATTGTTTCTAGTTGATCAGCCTTACTATTTTTTTTTCTCATTGTTTATTACCTACTATTACGACATAATCTTCTAGCGTTACCAATATAATTAAAATGGATAAAATAAACGAAGCAATAAAAACGATGGCACCCAAAATTACTAAATGCATACTTGGCATAGCTAATTATTATGCATTTCAGTATATGCCACGCCACTATATTCAGTACAATAAGTACCACTAAATAAATAAATAAACAAATAACTTCTTACAATCACACCAATTATCTAAGCCCATGTTAATTTCATTAAGAAACTGTATCATGGAAAACTTGATAACGGATAAATATATACTTAAAAACTTTTTGTTTGTAAATACATACTACAATAAATAAATACATTTTATTTAATCTATATGAATAAGAAAAATAAATTATGACTATGACTAAGAATAGTAAACACCCAGACCAAGACAAATAGACATGTTCATGCACACAAATATTTGTCTTGTTCGGGAATCGAACCCGAGACCACTGGCGCAGAAGGTGGGTAGCCTTCCCCTGCGCCAAATCAGTCGTCATAACAACCAACCACTCTAATATAGAAAAGCATTGAAGCATGCAATCTTCTGCATATATATAAATGGCTTATATATCAACACACAGCAAGACACTGACATTTTGCAAGCAAATTATTATTACTTAGGCATCCGCTAAAAGAATTTCTGAATTTCACCTTCTAAAAAAATAATGAATATTATTTCCAAAGAAGTTCTATGAGTAAACTACGTTACTCCAAATTTATCGTGAACGAAACCGGGGGTAAAACTTAATACAAATAATATCAGAACGATTAGTCAATACTTTTATCCAACCTCATCGGAACTATTAACAAATAACCAATAGCATCGATTAAGCCGATCGCCAAGGAAAACAATTCACTTTCGCCTTGTTGAGCAAACTTGCGGGCCTAATCTCTTATCGGGGTTAAACCAATGAAGTCATCAATTTGAATGAGACCTCCTTTGAGGGGCTTTCCTCTCAACCCTCCGGCTAATCAGAGACGAGTAAGGTTAATACCGGTGATTTTTTGGCCAACTTTCCTATAGCTCTTTGTAAACCTTACTGCTTGGTTCAATCGAGCAGAGTCATTAGTAAACGATTTTTGACAAAGCTAAAATTTTAAAGTTGTTGGTTACTGGGGCCTCTCCGCTCTGATTAATTGAATCCTTTTTTAAGCGTCTGTATACCGATAGTTATGTTCAATAGGTACTCGGTTAGTATAAAGGAGAAGCCAAGCAATAATAATAAACACAAAAATGAGAATAAATTCATACGAATAATATGTATTATGTTGAATCCGCCGGATGGTTAAGTATGGCAGTATGTACCTACCCCTCGGAAGTCCTGTAAAACACGTGATAGGTTAGAAATTTAAGGCTTCGCTGCGCTACGCGATCGTCTTTTTCGTGGTTATTTTTTGTGGCTCCGTCAACTTATGGGAAGATAAAATAGCGTACGGATTACGCTTACTTGAATTGAGTGGCGGATTCTCAGATCATATAGTAATAGTATTATATGATCTGAGGGCGGACTCAACCATTTGGCTGCGACATATAAATATAAAACTCTTGCTTGCGTTACTGACTGACTGACAGACAACGCACAGCCGAAACTACTGGGTGCGAGAAGCTGAAATTGGGCATGTATGATCTTTGGTGAGTGTAGAGGAGCACTAAGAGAGGATTTTTGGAAATTCCCCTTATAAGGGGGTAAAAAAGGAGTCCACGCAGACGAAGTCGCGAGCGGAGCGCTAGTAAATTATAAAAATAAGCGTTTGTAAAGCCATTTCATAGTGGAGGTAAAATTGGGTTCAGTTTTAAAAATGATAGAGTAAATAACAACGCCGCAGGTTCCTTGTTACAATTTTGTGTAATGCTATCAGAATGTTTCGAATTTACCTTTACTTGTGCTATAAGAATTTTTCTGTTGAATTTTATGTTTCGAGTTCAAAGAGAAATAACCTACATCGACATGTTTAACTATATGCGACATCGAAATATGCAATCATAAATTGTCGTATATTTCGAAAATCTATTTCAAAACTTAACATTTTAGAAAATATGTTTTTCACACCTTGTTGATAATTGATGTTAGGTGATGATAAGGCTCAATTACAGAAGACTATCTCATCTCTAACTGCCCGAACACAATAATGCTGAAAACATCGTTGTAATGGCGTCAGGCTTAGATAAGATGGTGGTAGCTAACCAGGCGGACTTGGAACAAGTCCTACTGTGATGGCATTCGTATTATTAGCAGATGTGCGGGCCGGGCTCGTAAAACAAAACTAGGAATAAAAAAAAAATTCAAAAAAATGTTTCGAATATTTCTTCTAATAGATTAAGAGCGACAAGTTTTATTAGCGCACGGCGGGGACTAAGACAAATGAAGTCTTGGGTAGGCCGTAAATTACGCTCAACTGTCAGACAAACTATTCAAACTGGTGAATGATGGACAATTTTAGTTTAAATGCACAGATTTCTAAGAGTTTGGTAGATATTAAATGTGTTGCAGATGGGTGAAGTAGACGAAGGAAGGAAAAGACTTGAGTTCTCTGAATTGTTAGGGCGGATCGTGAGAAGTTGTGCGTAGGCGTCACCATGGAGATTGCAAGCATCAAGCTGACCAATGAGGGATCGAGATGGGCGTAGAGCGGGAGGAGATAACTTCAGTAGAGATGGAAGATAGAAAACGGGGATGCAACTGGCATTGGGGAGACGCTATTTGATATTTTAGGACAGTGATAGATTGGGAGTTTCGTGACTCCATTGTAACTAACTGTGTGAGAAATAAAGATTAAAGAGTTAACTATTAATTAAATACTAACTTTGTTAAGTAAATTGTAGATTTGAATATTAAAACAAGTGTAACTATTTTACAAAGTGAATTTAAACAACGTCGAGAGGGGTATGTAATTGTGTACATTGTGGCTTATTCCGTGTGTCAATAAAGGTACAATCTCTAGAATAACGAGCGGTATATCACATACAACGTAGAAATGTATCAATACGAAGAACAACACCATTCTGGGGGTTTCGCTTTAATAACCGAATGGAACCTGATAGAACATCTCATTTTTGTGTTGGCTTTAATATGCGCAATAGTTGTGTTAGGGTGTTGTGGATATAAGATATTCAGTTATTGCAATCGTCGAATATTAAATAGACGGAGGTATTTGCAAGATGGTCTACCGAATGAGATAGAAATGCAAAGAGCCGGGTTAGACCTCAATCGAGGCTGAATTGGATTGCGTCTTTTCTCGATGCATAGTTAATCTCAGAGATAGGGATGGTTAACGTGAAAGTATTAATTAAAGCTCTAGAGACTGTAACTTTATGTAGCCTGGTGGAATACGAAACACTAATATCTACCATGAATGTTAATAATCAAGTCTAAATTAGACTAATATGTGAAATAGTTTTCCTTTCCATTTTTCAATCAATGGAACAGGTTTGTTCTATAAATGTGTTCGTATCTCACTTTAGACTTAAGTTGTAAAATAACTATTGAAACTTTAGTGTGTGTTTAATTAAATTTAAGTGTGAATCTAGATGACCTTAGAGAGTTTTTTCTTTGGATTTTCGCTTTCTCTCTATGTAGTATGGTCTTAAGATAGGAGCTGAAAATCTAGCTGTCATTATATAGCAACCTATAGGTGACAGCTTAAATAATCAAACCAGTTTCTTTTTGCTATTTCGAAGATAAACAAAACACATTTAAGTTAAATAAATAATATTTTTTTTCCATAATTATATGTTTTACTGCTTAGATATAAGATTCCTAAGAGGAAGCACAGTGTGAGGCATAGTCAAATCCGTGTTAAATACTAAGAAATACTTAGGAGAACCATTGAGCTAGTTTGTTTGACTTCGCTTAACACCTTGCGTTCTCACATGTACACCTTTCAGTTGAATCACGATTTCTATGAGCTAAATTCGTTAGATTTCAGTCTAGGTCTAGGTAGATTTCTATACATATACCTAAATAAATAAACATGGGATAGTAGGGAGTGATTAAAGACTTTAAGGGAGAGACTACATTCAAACCGTTGAGGTTACCTGTGTATAGGTAGTTTATTTAAACGTGTTAGTAAAGGGGTCTAGCTGCTGAATTTGGACGAGAGAGACAACAGGAGCAGAGCAGAAGGAAGTATAATGTATTAGTGTTGAATAGGTATAATGTGTAAGTTCATTTTGCCTCTACACAGGACATAGACGCTGTTAGGTGCACTTATAGACTTGTATTTAGGATAGGAAATAGAGATAGGTATACTAGGTGATCTGTGATGAAATAGGACTTGCACAGGGTGTTTAAATCCTGGGGTGTTTGACCGCTTGAGGCTGCGAGCTAGTCATTCCACCCACTGACTTTAATCGAATGAGGGCCCTTGACTATAAGAGATTATTCTCTTAGACTACTGAACGGGATGCTCTGGCCGGCACTCGCGAGCTCAGCCTTATTGAGCCTAAAGGCTATCTGCGTGTGGGTTTCAGTGAACGGGTAGCAGCATTTCTGGGTCGTCGTCACACTTGCACTTCCATAGCGTTCAGCCATCGCCCGATTTGGCCAAATCGAACTTTCTCAATTAATACAAATATGAATAAATAAAGTATACCATGGTATTATGGGGAAGGTGTCTAGCGAACACCTTATAAAATAAAGTAAATAAATGTCCACATCCTGGAGATGTCTGACATACGCTTCGCAGCGTAACAAAGATGGCTGACGTTCCCCAAATAATAAACCTCAGAAGGGTTTTTCCTAGAAGGTTTTGTAGGCGCTACTAAACGACCAGAGTGTAATCCACTACGTGAGCAGACATCTATTGGTTATAGCTTAGGAATTAGAGTAGAAGAGAGGCGAAGGTCGCGATCAGATTAAAACAATTTGCATTTTAATATTAACAAGCTTCGCAATGTTATTTAAAACCATAGGCCTGCGGAATGATGGATTTACCTCGATGAGCTTCCGTTCTATTCACACGCAGCTACTAAATAGTACAAACATAAACACGATTCGCAGATCACTTAGATGCCAGTAACATCGACTTTCACCAAGACCACCAAATACATAGAAAAACATTATAACTAGACGATCACATATACAAATCAGGGTTAGAGCCACTACAGAAAATGGTGCCGTGACCAGGATTCCAAATACGTATTCGAAATAACGATACGATTGGATCAAAAGGACCAAATAATTATAATAAATAAATAAAACAAAAATAAATAAAATAAACACAACGTAGAAATCGTGGTCAGTTGAAAGGAATACTTTTACAGGGATGTTACGAGACATCGTGATGCGAAACAAGGAGGCGAGATAAATTGTGCATGGAATAATTATTTTAATTATGTGCATGGTGTGATTATTTTATTGTGTTAAACTGTTTACATGTCTTTTGAATGTAGGGGAAAGACACAGTTACAGTCAGAATTTGTCATAATGTTATCAACGAGATCGAAAAAAAAAAAAAAAAAAAAATATACATACCTATTTCGTAAATTATAAAACTAAAAGAATCTATTTTTAGACAACTGTATAGCCAAGTTATTTGTTCACGGAAGACAAAGCCTGTCTGACAAGCTTGTGAATGGGAAGCGAGACAAAGGAGACCTTAGGGTTAATGTTTTATTGGTTTGCAACTTAACTGCTGTTGTCCATTGAAGTAAAATTTGACGGCTGTACATTAAAGACAAAAGGGAAGGACGTGGAGAATTCTTACCGAACAAAATAAACAATAAAAGAGTAAAATAAAAATACTTTCCAATATTATTCAAAGCATAGCGTCGCGTTTGACGATTTTGACTGTACGTAAAAAGGTTAGCATAATAAAGATGTGTGATTTAGGTGGAGACAAAGGCGGGAGCAGATTCTCAAGATATTGTTACATTTCAATGTATGTCTGTTATCATGAGTATTTTAATCACATGTGGTACTATCTACCTTTCTCATAAAGAACGATCTGTGCATTTAGGAATAGGGGAAAGTTTAAATCAAAACTAGTTTGTCGGCAGTTGAGTTAAGTGACGTTATAATGCCTAGGCGCAGTAAGAGACGGGTTAGGGGTCAAGATAGGACAGGGGAAAGTCGTGAGGGTAACGGAGGCATAGGGGAACAAACGGGAAATATAGATAACATAACTTTACAACAGATGTCACAAAGAATGGATGAATTTCAAAATACATTACGGCAGTTGAGCGCGGAGCGATTAAACGAGAGGTTAGAGTCGCGCGGGAATGTGCAAAATAGTCATCAGACGATTAGACAGGAGTCGATTAGCACAACAGCTAGTGGTAGTGCCGCGAATTCGGAAACTAGAAACTTATACGTCATACAGCCTTCAGTTGCGAAGCCGAGTTTTGACGGAAAACCATTCGCGAACCCTATTGCGTTTTTGAAACGATTAAAAAAATATATTAGAGAAGTGAATGGACAGGACCGCGAAATTGATATAGCGCTAGGTTGCATCATGGGACATGCACGAAAATTGATGGAGATGTACTCAAGGAGATGGAATACTTTTAGTGATTTTGAGGACGACTTTAGACGGACTTATTGGACTGAACAAATACAAGAATCCGTTAGGTATAGGTTGATTAACGCGGTGTACACAAGTGAATCAGCGATTTCGATGTCCGAACATTTTGCTGAATATGTTGAGTCGATGCAGTCCTTGACTATATCTTTTAGTGAAAGGGATTTAGTAAATTCGATAATGCGTCATTATCCTTTAGATGTTCAACGGTTGTGGTTTACGAGAGCAGAGGAACCCACTATTATGAAAGGCGCGAACTTTCTTAGGAGTATCGAACAAAATGTAGTTGTGGGACAGAGAGAGATAGGTAGATATGCTAGAGAAAGAGGAAATAACCAGAGAGGTCGTTACAGTAGGACACAGACAGATTATCCAGTTGCGGCAACGATTTTAGCGGAAAGATGGCGAGGCAGAGGCGGTTCAATTCGGGGAAGGGCTCACCGACGAGGCAGGATAGGTTACGGATCATATTCTAATAGGAATACATCACGGTCAAACGTGTTGGGTGAAATAAATACTAGGCCAGCTATAACATTCATGAAGGAAGGTGAGGGGTCAACATTATCAACGTCTGTGAGGGAGGATAAAACAAAAAACTAATACCCCCTACACAAGCGGAGTCCGATCGGTTATCAAAGTGTAGGAAGGGGAATGAATGGACTTCAGAAAATAGGAAAGACGATATAGCATATAAGATTTTAGTTAAAAATGGATGGGAGCCAGGTCAGGGTTTAGGAGCAGACGGAAAGGGATTGAAGAGGCCATTGACCGGGGGAGTGTCAGTGAGTAGCAACAGTTTGCGAGCAATAGCGTGTAGCATAGGTGTCTTATTGGAAAATCAATTCAATCATGTGATAGAATGTGACGAAGAAGGGCTTGCGTGTGATCTTTGTACAAGCAGGGGTAGAGAGGTTTTGTCGATATCACATGAGCTAGACGAGTTAGATTACTTAGGTGTTGATTATTCGTTGCCTAGATTACCCGAGATAGGAGTGGATGTGTACGGGATGCGTATAAGTGCATTGATAGACACGGGGAGCCAAATAAGCGCTATAACTAGGGAACTACACGATTCTATTCGGAAAGAGAGAGGTGATTTGCCCGAGATCGCTATCCCGGCTATACAGGTGCAGGGAGCATTTGGATCACGGAGTGAAAGTGCGAATCGTATGGTACTAATAGAGCTAAGTTTGGGTGGCACAATCATTGAAACGTCAATGTTAATTCTGCATAGGCTTCCTAGGTCAATGATATTAGGATACGACTGGTTGGAACATGTCAAGGGGATAGTGGAGTGTGGAAGAGAAAGGACGTTATCAATTGAGCACTTAGGAGTTAGGACTAGTGTCAAAATAAATTCGAGTTGCGAATTAAAACGGTTAGGCGGGAGAGACAATGCAAACATGATAAATACGATGTTAGAGACGGACGCCCAACCGGCGGTGTATAATGAGGCGAGCGAGAAAATAAACAATAGCGGAAAGGTGGCTACCTACTTGGACGAGATGGGTTTAAATGACGAACAAAAGAAACTATTGTTACCCGTTTTAAACAGATATAGTAGAGTGTTTACCGACGAATTAGGATTGACGGACAGATACGAGCATGTTATTGAATTAATCGACGACACGCCTTTTATAAAGCGAAGTTATCCAATACCTTTAGCATATAGGGAGGAGATAAAAAGAGAACTAGATGGGTTAGAGGGCTTAGGAGTTATCCGTCAGGAGGCGACACCGTGTTGTAGTCCGCTTACCTTTACAAAAAAGCGAGACGGAACAATTAGACTCTTATTAGACGCGCGCGAACTCAATAAGAAGATGGTGGGGGACGCGGGGGCGCCACCACTTACATCAGAAATCATACAATCCTTTTATGGGGTTAATTACATCAGTCTTATTGACCTCAATAATGCATATTTTCAGATACCATTACATCCCGATTCTAGAAAGTATACAGGGTTCACTTTTATGGGGAAAACCTATACGTATTGTGTTTTACCTCAAGGACTTAAGACATCGGTGGCAGGTTTCTCGAGGGCTATGGATTCGATACTAGAAGGGGTGCGCGAGTTTTATAAGAGATTATTCTCTTAGACTACTGAACGGGATGCTCTGGCCGGCACTCGCGAGCTCAGCCTTATTGAGCCTAAAGGCTATCTGCGTGTGGGTTTCAGTGAACGGGTAGCAGCATTTCTGGGTCGTCGTCACACTTGCACTTCCATAGCGTTCAGCCATCGCCCGATTTGGCCAAATCGAACTTTCTCAATTAATACAAATATGAATAAATAAAGTATACCATGGTATTATGGGGAAGGTGTCTAGCGAACACCTTATAAAATAAAGTAAATAAATGTCCACATCCTGGAGATGTCTGACATACGCTTCGCAGCGTAACAAAGATGGCTGACGTTCCCCAAATAATAAACCTCAGAAGGGTTTTTCCTAGAAGGTTTTGTAGGCGCTACTAAACGACCAGAGTGTAATCCACTACGTGAGCAGACATCTATTGGTTATAGCTTAGGAATTAGAGTAGAAGAGAGGCGAAGGTCGCGATCAGATTAAAACAATTTGCATTTTAATATTAACAAGCTTCGCAATGTTATTTAAAACCATAGGCCTGCGGAATGATGGATTTACCTCGATGAGCTTCCGTTCTATTCACACGCAGCTACTAAATAGTACAAACATAAACACGATTCGCAGATCACTTAGATGCCAGTAACATCGACTTTCACCAAGACCACCAAATACATAGAAAAACATTATAACTAGACGATCACATATACAAATCAGGGTTAGAGCCACTACACTACCACCAACCAATTGATTGGCATAAAGAAATTACGATATCCATAATATGACTGGAAGACATTGCTAAGTAGCAATAAGTTTACCATTTGCTTTTGACGCAATAGAGATTAAATACGTAAATGCCTGATTGCACAATAATATTTAATCAGTAAACTACTAAAGAATTTTCCAACCTATTAAAAGTTTCCAACCATTAGTTTCAAATGAAGTTTAGCTTCACCTGTAAACCTCAAAATTTCCAAGCGAACGAATTCGCCACATCTATTTTCCAAAGGCTGATCCTTTCTAACATACGATCTGAATCATACGGGGTCTCATCAAAAACTTAGGCAGCTGCCAGAAGGTACGCCCACACTGACGGAGTGATAGCGAAGCGACAAAATTGTTAAAAATTATTTGATTAATTAATTTAATTAAATAATTAGTTAGAAAAAGAATATAAAGTAGTAAGTTGGGGGCTGCGCGTAGCACCCTTTTACGCGATTAGCAAATGCAGTCTATTTCTTGGTAGATACAATTTAGAATTTCTGTATGTTGATTTATTTCAGTATCCTCTAAATTGGTATGATGGCTTTTCCTTTGTCTTGTGTTGTGTGATTAAAACCATGAAATATGGAAATAAAATAAAATATGGAATCATCTCTAGCTTTTCAATTTTTTGTGCAGAATCAATTTAATGGAACTAATTTAATTTTTTAACGATTAGTAGCTATCGCTGCCACTCTGTCAGTAACCTGCGATACCGAATTTTCCGTCCTGACGCTCGAGTCTATCCACTCTGCACTTATGATTTCCCAGGAGTGTTTTTTATTCTAATAACAATAACCAAAATTCGTCAAAATTGGTTAAGTGCTTAGAATGTGAAGCGGTTTAATATAGAAAATTACCTACTTTCGCATTTATGATATTAGTAGGTATGTAACCTATATTGGTCGAAAGAGCTAAGGTTATATCCATGAATGTATATACAGGGTTAATTTTTGAACACCATCCAAATTTTTAAGCTCGTCTCAGAATCGGTAAGTGAGTTGTTTTCTTCTAGAAACATGGGTCGAAAGACGACAAAAATTTTTGGACCTAATTGATACTTAATTAATACTAAATCGATCACGTGATCAGTCTGATTTGTATGAAGAGTCAAAAATTTTATGTCATATTTCGACCCATGTTTCTAGGAGAATGTTGTTCACTTACAGGTTTTGAGACGAACTTAAAAATTTGGATGGTGTTTAAAAATTAACCCTGTATATCTCTAGCTATCTCTTTAACTCTAACTTTTTAAATTTTAGTACAGAATCGAGTTCGTGTCGAGTTAAATCTAAGTTCATTTTTTTTTTCTTTTTTATAGCAATCGCAGTCACTCTTCCAGTGTACGCTAACTTTCAACACCGAACTGCCGCGCCGTCCCGACGCCCGGTCCTATCCACTCCGCACTTGTGATTTCCCAGGAGCGATCTTTGTTAATAATTCAAGGCGTCCCATGTCCAAACCTTACTTTAGTTACTAGTCGAATAATTAATTTACCTATGGGCAACTATGACCTATTTTACGGGATGTTTACGGTGATTTTGTTATGGGGTTGATCAATACGCGTTATTATGGTGGCTGCTTACTTAACTGGTGATTAATAGAGCCGGACCTCTTTCTATGTTATGTAGCCGGACCAAATAATTTGTTGTTACTGCTTATAGAATAATGCTCATAAATATTCATTACGCAGTAAGTAAATGATACGTTACATTGTATGTTTACCTTTACTTCTACTGAATACAATATACAATTTACGTATTTGTATTCAGTAACCTCGGTTTTCATTAAAAATATGTAAATAAAACCCTATATTAAACTTTTGTACTCGTAAGTAGTCCTTGTGCTAGTAAGTGGTGAAGTATTAGTAAATAAAACTCTTTTCATCCCTCAGATTCGGAAAGTGATGTATATTTAAACTGAGCAGCGGGTCCAAAACTATCCGTTGGACGCTAGGGTGGAAATGAATTTTAAGAATAGAACTGAATTTGGTTACAGTCAACCATAGAGTTACCTCATCGTCAATGAAAAAGTTTTCAACTAATTTTGTATGGGGAACGGGACTTGCAAATTTTTTTTTTTTTTTATAAAAACGAGAATATCTCAAAAACGGTGCGTCTCGTAGCGTAGCTAAAATCTAACTAAATTTTCAACCACCTATGGTACTCCGGAGATAGTTAGGAGGCATCCGATAGACATATAAAAATTTTTTATTTTTTTTTTAATTTTTTTCTTATTTCGAAACTTAAATTTTTTTATAAACCTATTATGGAAAAAACAGAGAAAGCGAAGCCCCCCGCCACTTTTCTTTTATTTTTCTAGATAGTTTTAGTTGTCTTTATTGCTTTTCTTATAGAGGGGGATGAAAAGCAGAGTGTATTTACTTTCCTTATATTCGAAATGAAAAGTAGAGTGTATTACTCGGCCGCAAAATTATTTTCATCTCGGGCGACGTATATTGAATCCCTCGCTGCGTTCAGGATTCTACTTTAGAATCCCTCGCTGTGCTCGGGATTCTACTCTAGAATCCTTCACTGCGCTCTGGATTCAAAATAGCGCCCTCGCCGTAAATATGTTATTTTGCTCCCTTGTAATACAATCTACTATTGTATAAATAGTACTAAATAAAAAATATGTAGTTTAAAAAACTATAAAAACAAACTTTTATAGGAACAGACTAAAAGTACAAAATAACCGTCTATTCAGTAACTGAAATTAAAAAGCGTGGTGCGCGTTGTCAATATTAAGTACTTGAATGCATGCTTTGCAAAGGGCGCACCACGCTTTTTAATTTCAGTTACTGAATAGACGGTTATTTTGTACTTTTAGTCTGTTCCTATAAAAGTGTGTTTTTATAGTTTTTTAAACTACATATTTATTTATTACTTTAACAAATGGCAAGCTATGGATGGGGGTGGTAATCGATTTCACAGTCCATTCATGTGTCTGCCCACCCCGTAAACATGCCACTGGCTTCCTCCCTGCTTCATCATCAGACCCTCACCACCTAGTGTAGCGAATAGGTCTCATCAGAACGAAACAAATGAGCCAGAACTCGAGGTGTTTCCTATTGGTCATTAAGTAGTGCCACTGGCTTCCTCCCTGCTTCATCATCAGACCCTCACCACCAAGTGTAGCGAATAGGTCTCATCAGAACGAAACAAATGAGCAAGAACTCGAGGTGTTTCCTATTGGTCATTAAGTAGTGCCACTGGCTTCCTCCCTGCTTCATCATCAGACCCTCACCACCAAGTGTAGCGAATAGGTCTCATCATAACAAAACAAATGAGCCTAAACTCGAGGGGTTTCCTAGCAGCCATTGAAGAGTTCTATTGCCCACCTCTTGACTCCATCATCAGATCAGCTCGATGGTAGCAAATTATTGTATTGTCATCGGATTCATATAGACTTGCAAAGTTTCAAACCAATACGACAATTAGAAGTAGGTTAAAATGGAATTCCAAGATTTTCTTACATTGTGACTTAGTTACAAGTGAAGCTAATAAAAGTGTGGTAAAAACATGGAATGCGATTATCACGTACGATTTTCGAATTTCCGAATTATAGGAATCTATCTAAGTTCTGGTTTTATTTATAGGTAGTAAGGAAATAGGAAAAAGTAGGTGGTTCATGTAAAATAAAACAAACATAGTAAGTTCATAATATATTCTTTATTTACGGAGCGTACGTAAAGCAACAAGAATACGAATATATTATTACACCCGAAGAAAATATTACATCAAAGTATAAAGATATCCAGTTTGATGCCTCCGATATTGAGATTGAGTCGAGTACGAAGGATTCGGTCGGTGAATCATAACCAATATTCAAGCCGAATGGCTTCGGTGTTGTACGGTATGTCGAAGAAATTTCCGGTCGACGACTTAAAGTCGATATCACAGAACACGGAAAGATTTTTTTCGTGGTCGCTATCTTTCTGCACTCTATTCAGATCGCGCGTACTGTCGGGGACGACCTCGGTGAACCACTTCTTACTTCTTTTCGCGTACATGGTACCTCGCCACCAATCAGCATTGGATGTGATGGGTCATCGCCCCCTTTTTCCTTATCCATCCATAAGGAAGGCCTGTACACCAGCAATGGAAACATTAAAATGGCTGATGATGTACGTACAGTAGTGAACGCGTAGATTCTGAGCCAACGAAATTTCGCCGTTAAGTGGTCGACCGGAAATTTATCAATAGTACATTGGTACACGGTTTCTCATAGGACATGTTACGATATGTCCAAAATGGCGGACCTGGCATAGTGCAGGTGTAAGGCTGAAATATTTCGTAAAAATGTATCTCGTTGTAGAATATGCAGTGCCGGAGTAGTGAGAATAGGATTGAATGTTACTTTGTTGTAATTTAACTGTTGTAGATTTTGGGTTAGGTTTTAATATGACTGTTTCAGTATCAATAAGGCTAAAAAAAACCTGAGTTATGAATATTGAAACCTTTTCATACTTTCAAATACATTTATGAGTAAAAATATAGAAACGGATCCTTTCAATCCCTTTTGACATGAGGTGAAATTATTTTAAAGATCAATTCATATACAGGGTGTTAGGGGCACCGTTGCAAAAACTTTAACCATGGCTTCAGGCCTTCATGCTGAACAACGCACAGCAAGATTTTTGGAAATGAAAAAAATATTTCGACTCTCCATACAAAATGTCCCGATAAGTTGCTAAATTTGTATGAAAAGTCCTATTTTTTTTTTTCATTTCCGACAAAAAATTCTTGCTGTACGTGTTTAGCATGATCTAACACTCTGTAGTTCATTAACTACGCTAAAAAGAGATCAAAACAAACAGTAGGTCGATTCTTTAAGATTTGATCACCAACTCGCATATGACTTCGCAGTTTACTTTCACCTGCTTACGATTTAAAGACTCGTGTTTAAATGCAAAGTGAATGTAAAGTAACAGTTTAATAACCTTACAGTATCGCACACCTCTGGTGAAACTTCATTTTCGCTCAAAAGTATAATAAACTATTAAATCGTTACTTTAAAAAAGTTTCTATCCAAAAAGTAACTACGATGTTACGCGGTGTGAACGCACCATTAAATACGTTACATAATCCTTTGTATTCCATCTACATCCCTTATAAATAGGTAGCTCGACCCTCACGCGCATCAACCTAACCTCTTTATACCTGTCGAAACCCCGATCTTCCGATCCGAGTTCATTGTCCATAAAAGTCCCATTAAAGGGCATTAACCCCGTACAAAAAAAACAAGTGATAAATAACGAGGCCGCAACCATGTGTCTTGTTGGGGCTCGTGGATCTGTCTGTATTTAGTAGGCCTACCGTTGGCTAAGCGGCTATCAATAAAATTAAAGCCCTAATGTTTGTTGAAGCTAAATTGGTGAGCTGAGATGTATTCTTGTAACATTTTAAATGAAAATAATATGTCTCTGGTTTCAGAGATATATTTTGTAAATTGAAGTTGGAGTATATTTTTCAAAGCTTTTACGGCTCTTTCTTTATTATTGAAGGAGGCAGACTATGTAAATCAAGTTTTATCGACTCACATATACTTGTATAAAGTGTTTATAGCAACTTAGCAACTTATTTCAAATGAGTATGTCATTTTTAAGTTTTTTTTCTAAAGCACGTTCTTTTGGTACTTTCTTGGCTTCTATCCGAATTTAAATTACTTATATGACACACAAACTCGATCACTAATTTCTGATCCATAATTTGATAACTTGCTTGAAAATCGTAGCGATTAGAAAGTCCTCTCAATTTGGGAAAGGCCTACATCCAGAACGAAGCGACCTACGGCTCAAGATGATGTGTCTAGCCTTTGTTTGTCAGTTAAACCCTCCTCAACATTGCTGACAATAAACGTCCCAAAACTTCAGTACTCTCATTATGACGACAAATAAGAAAGAAATAAGGGAATCGCAACAAAAATATTGCGAACAATAACTCTTTTTGGAGGATGCGAGAAGAATAAATTTTATTATTTGATACCGGGCGCAGGTGGCACAAGCGACGCGTGCATATTATGTTCAAACATTGACAAATACACTCTAAGTTAGTATTGAAAGCCTTTTGTCACAACAAGGCTGTCTGGTATAAGAAATTCTTTTTACATCAAACTGGAATCGACAGTTCTATATTTAATAAGGTAATAGTTCTTGAAATAGTTCAATAGATAACAAGTATTACAACGTAGGTATGTTCTTTAATATCACTTTAGGTTTTATATTACTTACTTAGTTTGTGTTTTTTCTGCTTAAACGGCCGACTATGCTATGGTTGTCGTTACGAAATAACTACACAATCAGTCAAATTGATATAAGCGTCTAGAGTAGTCAAAAAGATCTAAAAAACATAAACGCAATTTGATCTAAGCATTTCGAATCATCATAATATTGTTGTAAGCGCGCAAGGTGTTCAAAATATCTAGGCACTCATTGTGTCATATTTATATGACCAGTCAGTGTGTTCAAATTTGTCTAAGCAAACAAAGCTATCAAAACATCTGTGCATAATGCACAACACCATATTGCACAGATATTTTGAGACGACAGTTTTTCGTGCTACAGTAAAATAAATAAGTTCTTTGAATTGCTGCGTATTTTACAGAATGTACCATTATTTACAAACACAATAAATAAACTGCTTTAAGTAAATGACCCTTAAACATTTTGGTTTAATTTTAATCATCATTACGGCTTTAATTAAATTAATGAAAACCGACCACGGGCATATAAACGTTTGCCTTTCATTTTCAATATGAATTTTCATGGACAAACAATATTGGAATTGATATTGTTTACCACATCAGAGTGGAAAGTCAATCAATTCACTAATTTATCGTTGACATATACAGTTTGATATAATGACTTTAACAAAACATTTAAATATAGGTAACTAGCTGACCCGGCAAACGTTGTTTTGCCATATTAATTATAGTGGAACCGGTAAACTTCGTATCACCAACATCTATTATAGATAGACAGATGAAAACAAATGATCGCGAAGAAGTTATATACACTGCCTGCAACAAATGTCACTTATTTAAAAAAGCGGCTAAAACGTCAGTGAATACAATACTCTTTGAGTTTTGACATACCTCTTTGGAAGCGGCTATGGAAGAAATGTCAGTTTTGTATAGTACGACAGTTTATCGATTTTCTATACAAAATAATCATTTTTATTTTATAATTTTCCGGAATAAAAAGTAGCCTATAATATTACTCTCCAGCTCCCAAACTATCCCCATACCAAAAATCGCGTCGACCCGTTGCTCCGTTTTGACGTGAAAGACGGACAAACAAACAAACAAACACACTTTCACATTTATAATATTAGTATGGATTAGTATGGATTATCAAATTTTATTGCATAGAAGTGATTTCTGACTGCTGCATGACTACGTAGCTCAGCGGTCAAAGACTTCATCCGGACAGTGAAAGGTCCCGGGCAGTCCCGGGTTAGATACCCGGCGGAGCTACTTGTGAGATTAGTCGATTTTTTTCAGATATTTCATTTTGTGAAGTTAAATTGCATTATTGAAAATGAAGTATGGGAAAAAACGACGAGTCTCACAACTAGCTCCGACTTCGTAGCTCGGTGGAAGGAGAATTCGCCCGGACAGTGAAAGGTCGTGGGTTCGAGTCCCATCGGAGCTAGTTGTAAGACGGATCATTTTTGTCTAATACTTCATTTTCAATAAGTAATAAATTGTGAATGCAAAAAAGTAAAAATAATTTTAAATTGCATTGTAAAAACAAAAAAAAAGGTAAAATAAAGTGACTGGAATTAGTTTAAAATAGTTCCCCGTTGTCAGGTTGCGCTTAAAAACAAGGGAAAACTTGAAGCTCCAAATCGAAGATTACCTAATGATTAGTCGTTGACTCGTAGTATTTGCTTTTACGTCGCCATATCATAGCAAGCGCG
The DNA here is from genome assembly GCA_949710035.1 of Crambus lathoniellus. Taxonomy (NCBI): domain Eukaryota; kingdom Metazoa; phylum Arthropoda; class Insecta; order Lepidoptera; family Crambidae; genus Crambus; species Crambus lathoniellus. The sequence goes on from OX453310.1 coordinate 22,148,918, forward strand.
AAGACCAACGATCAATCTATGCTTTGGTTGTGGTTGTATAATTTCGTGCACGTGTAGTTTTCATATATTTTATAAGAACTCACCGCACACGGTTGACGCCACATGCTACAAATCGTCGCCACTCGCTTCTTGTGGCCGCCACCGGCCACTAACGCCGACACAAAATACTGCAAGTAGCGGTCACTGACCGCATCTTGCAAGTGTCTACTAAAGTGCTACAAGCTTTTCTGTTCCGGTGATAATCTTTGGAACTATAACAGTTCTCATACGACAGTCCATTTTGACAGCTAATTTCGTATTGCAAGTGGCTCCACTGTCACGGCTGTCACCGGAACAGATAGGAGTGTGGGACTATACCGACCACAAGTGTCTGTCGCGCGCTTTAGCTACCTTTGTAGCCGCTTCTAGCTAGTGGCCGCGTTTATAGCTATCACGTGTGGCTCGTGTTTGGCCACGCTAAGTGTTGCTTTGTCTTCGTTTCTCTTCTCGAGTTTACTAACTGTGACTTTGACTTAGCAATGCGGTGAAAAACATTCGAGAGTATAATTATGTAGAGATATGCAATATTTTGTCTTGTTTTCTTATTTGTTTTTAGATGTTGTGTCTCATCTTAGTACTTTAAATCTGCAGTACATCTCATTTTCAAATTCAAATTTCTGTAAATATTATATTGTGACTCTTATCACATAAATCTCTAATAAAAGATGATGTAAATATCAGATACAAGGGCACCAATAGATAGACTTTTTCTTGACCTACGTCACTACTTAATTCACAAGACGTCAAACACCAAACTAAAACGCAAACAAACCAAAACAAACATTCGGCAAACAACCATTTGCGAGTCAGGCGGGACTCGGGCTGTTTGCGAAGGACGACTTTGAGCAACTTTTAATGATATTTATGGAACTACATGTGAGTAACTATTAGAGCCTCTTGTGCTTTTCCGTGTTATTATATTTCTAGATCGTGGTTAAGGAACAGTTTTGTAGTACAATACAGCGTAGGTAGGTATAATTAATGCGTTATTGCCTATCTATTGACAATCTCAACGAATGGAATAATTATCTCACAATTTTGATATTTTTCATTAAAAAACAATAATAATGTTATTGGTAGAGAACCTATCAATTGATTCAAAATTTGAGATATATTCTATTCGATAACTTCACGGATTGTTGCAATAAAAAGCAAGTTATAGCAATCGAAACTTACTTTTTTTGGTATCGTTGTTGTGCGGGACAGATTATTACGATTTATTATGTTTAGAAATAAGATGTATATAAAATTCCTTGAGTTGACCGTTGTATAATAAAATGATATTTTTGTGTGTATTTTACTCCCTCTGCTAGGTTGAGATAAATTAGATAAGTTTTTTGTGTTGTATATAGATCGTTTATAATATTGAAATAATTTGTAAAATGCAAAGGGCTCTCGATACGGTATTGCCTCGACGTACCTAAGGTCCGATTCGCTATCTCGCTCACTCGCGGGATATGCTCTTCTAGCACAACCGCGCCTCTAGCGGCACATCTCGGAACTCCCTTACACGCAGACTGCCACAGTTCCGAGAACTAATTTAGCGTCGCGCGTGTAAGCCAATTCCTTGAATTCTTTTGTGAGAAAATACGCGGAAACAATTAGAGTCGCTATAAATATCGCGTGCCCTCGCATTAAGATTCATTCGCATCCAGATATTGTAAGAAGAACAATAAAGTCACTCTGCCCGAACGAGCATCAACAACCAGTGGTTTCCTTCACCGTCCGGAACCTCTCCGTCTCCGCACAGTTTGTGTACACCGGGGCTGCTACCGCTCATAAACGGCCGGTCCCGTACATATTGGTCCTTCGAGCCGGATAAGAAGATACCTACTGAAGACAGCTTGGACCACCATATTGGTCCTTCGCTACCGGATCGAAAACTACAGTCAAGATGGTGCTCACTAGAAGTGAAAAAGAAAGAAGAATCGCCGAGCGAATCACCCACGAAGAACCTCCTGTTTCCCCGTCACGAGGACGCGTGAGGGAGCCGCGTCAAGAAGCCTCGCCGCCACGTCGCCACGCTTCACCGCCGAACCAACGCGGCTCACCTCAGCGCCCCGACGTCTCGCAGCCACACCGACGCGTCTCATCACCGAACCATCAAGCACGCCCAGACGAACCTCCGCAACGACGAAGCCAGCACAACCCAACGTCACGCCCGCCGCCGAGGCGCCACGTTTCAAGAAGTTCATCGCTTCACCGAGAGCTGCGCCAACCGGTGCTCCGTCAACCTTCGCCGTCTCCGCGTCGCCATGAGTCGCCACCACGCCGCTACGAGTCGCCATCACGCCACTATGAATCACCGCCACGCCACGCGTCCAGCACACAGAAAAAGGAACAGGAGCAAAGAAAACCACCGTCACACCGTCGCACCGCACCGCCCAGCCGAGCGACGAGTACGAGGGAGTCGCGCGCCATCACCACGAAGTCCGAACGAGCGCGCCTCCTCGCAGAAGCCAGAGAAGAGATAGCCGAAAAAGAGCTAAACCTCGCCAAGGCCCGGTTAGCAAGAATCGAAGCCGACAGCGACGCAGAATCCGAAACCACGGAACTAAGCCAAGACGACGAAGCGGAAGCCAATTCCAGAAACAGAACAGAAGAATGGATACAAGCCACGAAGCCACTCACAACCACCGAAGACGTCACGAAGGCGCCAGCACCGTCTCTACATACCACGCCTGCCGGGGCGACACCGAAGAAAGAGACGGCAATAGAAGTGAGCGAGCTAACTGCGGCGATTATGGAAGCGGCCAGAGCCTTTCAACCGAAGACTGAAGTAATCAGACACAGTTCGAGCGTCGAGTTACCGATCTTCAACGGCGCACACACCGACTGGCTGAACTTCAAGATGGCTTACGAAGATTTAACAGTCTACGGCTCCGCGAGAGAAAATACCGCCCGCCTACGCCGAGCGCTACGGGGAAGAGCCAAAGAAGAGGTCGAAGACCTACTCGCCGTCGTATCGAAACCGGAAGTCATAATGAAGGCACTTGAAAACCGTTTCGGCCGACCGCAAGTCATCGCAGAACTAGAACTCGAGAAAATCGAAAATATTCAACGAGTGACCGACGCACCGAGAGACGTCTGCGCCTTCGCCAATAAGATACAAAATGCCGTGACCGTGCTCTACACGTTGGGGGAAGAAGGGTACTGCCAGAACCCGAAAGTACTCAAGACGCTAGTCGAGAAACTTACGCCGAGCCTGCGATACAGATGGTACGACTACAAAACAAAAACAGCGAAGAAAGCAAGCCTCGACATGTTCCGCAAGTTTATCGTCGCCGAAGCCGAGAACTGCAGAGAGTTTGCGCCGCCCGAAAACATTACGTCCGACGAACGCCCGCCTCCGCGTCAACCGCTGCCGCAACCAACGTACCGAACTCGCCCGCAACGCACGCATCAGCCACAGCGAACGTACTCGGCGCACCGAACAGAAACAGAAACCGAAACACGCGCGCCGGAGAGACAACGAACCTGCGCTGTGTGCGCGCAACCTAACCACTCAGCCTACGCGTGCGAAACTTTCAAGAGGGCGAACAACGACGAGAAGTGGAGACTGGCAAGGGAAAAGCGACTCTGTTTCCGTTGCCTAGGATCGAGATCGTATTCACACCGATGCAAACTGCGAAGATGCGGGGAAAACGGCTGCGCTAAGTCACATCACCGATTGCTTCATTTCGAGAGCCGCACCGAAAACACGCTGACGCCACCGCCGTCGCCGCCGCCGTCGCCGCCGCCAGCTGATGACGACTTCGAACCCGAGATAGTTGCAACCACGAAGTCACGCCGAGCCACAAGTACCTATCTGAAGATCATACCAGTACGAGTCACCGGCCAGAGCGGGTTCATTGACACGCATGCACTCCTGGACGACGGGTCTACCGTCACACTGATAGACGCCACCATCGCTGCGAAGATTGGAGCCGACGGACCCGCCGACACACTCGCCATAGAAACAGTCTCAGGGAGGGAAGAAGACAGAAACTCTCGACGCGTCACTCTACAGCTGCAAGGGAATAACAATGTGTTCACCGTTCAAGCCCGCACGATCGAAAAGTTGAGACTGGCGCCACAAACCGTAATGAAGACCGACGTAGTCAACGCACCGCACCTACGTGACATCGAAGCCCACGTATACTACGAGCGAGCCACGCCGACCCTACTCATTGGCCAAGACAACTCGCACTTATTGTTAGCCGAAGAAGTGAGAAGAGGGCGCGAAAACCAACCGGCGGCATCTCTTACGCCGCTGGGTTGGGTTCTACACGGCGCCACCAACAGAAGTCGCGACCAACGTGTACACTACGTCGCTCACGTGAACGTCCGCACCGTAAACGAAAATCGAATCGAAGATCGAAACGAAGTTCGAAACGAAGTTCGAAACGAAGTTCGAAACGAAGTTCGAAACGAAGATACAGACCGCGCCACCGACGAAGCAACGAAACAAGTCTTCACACCCGAATCGCGCTGTATACAACCGAAGAAACCGACATCGAAGCCCGAAGAACTCGCACTAAAACGACCGAGAGAAGCGCTCCTGAGAAAAGGCTACGAAACCGAACCAGGCCCGCCGGTCAATGACCCCGGCCGCACCCGGTACCTATCGCCCGCCGAGCTTCGCCCAGCGTCCGACGCCGCCGCCCGTTACTCCGATACATCGATCAACGACCAGCTGATCAGCGGTCCCGACCTCCGTCAGTCACTACCGGAGGTACCTGTGCGCTTCAGCCAGCACGAAGCCACCGCGGTCGCCGACGATGAAGAAACTTTCCGCCGCCGCATCGACATCCGAAGCGCCTTACAGTTTCCGTGGCGCAACGACCGGCGGGAGAACCCGCACGAAGCGCAAAGTTCATTTACCGGGTCGCCGTTCCCACCCGAAGAAGAATGGCCGCGAGAAACAATGACGAAACTCGAAGCAACGACGGTCGAAGAGAAAACGCCTGACGCGTTTTTAATAGCAACGCCTGTCGCCGTCGCCACCGCAACGTCGGACGTCGCGAAAGCGTTACCCGACATAACACGCTTTTCTTCATGGCAACGACTTATCCGCACGACCGCACGAGTACTTCAATACATCGAAGCGCTGAAAACCAGAAAACAACGCGTCCAGCACAAACGGACAAAACCGCGCGCGGAAGCCGATCTACAATCGCGAGCTAACAAGACTCATAACAAGATAAGCTCCGCCCAGCAGAAGCCACGCCCACTGACGAACGAGTGCGCGTTCAAAACATTGAGCGCTGATTTTATCCGTCGCGCCGAACAGCTGTGGGTGACGCAATCGCAACACGATTCGTTTGAAAAAGAGATCGCCGCGCTACGAACAAAACAAGTGTCACCGACCGACAGATTGAAAAAACTCATCGTTTACGTAGACGAAAACGAAACTCTACGACTGAAGTCGAGAATAACCGCCGCCGTCGATATTAGCAGCGTAATTAAAGCGCCCGCCGTGTTGGACAGCGACCACCCGTATACGAAACTCCACATAGCGTCAGTTCACCGACAGATGGCGCATGGGAGCACCGAGATAACAGTCAAGACCGCCCTACAGAAAACCCTGACCGAGCCGCACGCGACTGAAGAATGCCTGCACACGCTACTGGCCGAAGCTGAGTACGTGGTCAACAGCCGCCCGCTCACCCACGTGTCCGTCGAAACCACCGACGAAGAGGCGTTGACCCCTAACCACTTCCTGTTGGGGGGATCAGCGCGCACACCACCGACGGGCACCTGCACCGACACTGACCTGAGCTGCCGCGCCACCTGGCGCCGCGCACAGCGCCTCGCCGACCACTTCTGGGCGCGCTGGGTGCGCGAGTACCTGCCCCGGCTTCAACACCGGCGGGAGCCCCACGGCCGTGGTCCGGCCATCAGTGTGGACAACGTGGTCCACATCGCCGACGGCAACCTGCCCCGCAACGTGTGGCCCAGAGGCCTAGTCACCGAGCTGCACCCGGGACCCGACGGCGTGACGCGCGTGGTCGACGTGCGTACCCGAGGCGGCGTGCTACGACGGCCTGTGAAGAAGCTCATCGTGCTACCGACGGCGCCCGCACCGGATTGAACTACATAAGCCGCCGGGCTTATGTACGGCGGGAGATATGTGCGGGACAGATTATTACGATTTATTATGTTTAGAAATAAGATGTATATAAAATTCCTTGAGTTGACCGTTGTATAATAAAATGATATTTTTGTGTGTATTTTACTCCCTCTGCTAGGTTGAGATAAATTAGATAAGTTTTTTGTGTTGTATATAGATCGTTTATAATATTGAAATAATTTGTAAAATGCAAAGGGCTCTCGATACGGTATTGCCTCGACGTAGCTAAGGTCCGATTCGCTATCTCGCTCACTCGCGGGATATGCTCTTCTAGCACAACCGCGCCTCTAGCGGCACATCTCGGAACTCCCTTACACGCAGACTGCCACAGTTCCGAGAACTAATTTAGCGTCGCGCGTGTAAGCCAATTCCTTGAATTCTTTTGTGAGAAAATACGCGGAAACAATTAGAGTCGCTATAAATATCGCGTGCCCTCGCATTAAGATTCATTCGCATCCAGATATTGTAAGAAGAACAATAAAGTCACTCTGCCCGAACGAGCATCAACAACCAGTGGTTTCCTTCACCGTCCGGAACCTCTCCGTCTCCGCACAGTTTGTGTACACCGGGGCTGCTACCGCTCATAAACGGCCGGTCCCGTACAGTTGTAATATTTACCAAATGAATGTAATTCATAACCAAAGTACCTCCATGTCTTCGCACTATACTTTATGATTGAATTCCTTTGATCATTAGAGTAAAACTTAGAATAAAATAATTGAAGTTCCTTTTTTTATTTATAACACTAAATAAATAATAATAGACCCAACCATTTTATGATCTTTCTTCATCTTAGATTAATACTAAAATCAAGCGGATCTATGTATTGAGAACGCGTGCGTGCGTATGCATTTTCTCCCCACAACGTGGGCGAAAGTCCAAAACTAAAGACAATCCAATATCTCTGTATCAATAGAAAACACCTAGTCATTCTTACACCCTACGTCCATTTCTAACTGATTGAATAACGCAACTAAAACCGCCATGACTCTTATACAGTTACATTTGAAAAATAAAGAAAAATATTTCCCGAACCGTTCATTCAGCGTCAATTACAAGACGTCAAACATCAAATAGACGAAGCCAAACACAAACAAACCGAAACAAACAGTGGGTAAACAACTGTTCGTAACGCGTGACTGGGGCTTGTATCGCAGGCTCTATTTGGAAAGGGCGGGCCATGACGAACTTACGATGACATGTAAGGCCGTGGTCAGAATTGAGCGGGAACAAGAGTGCGCGCCAGAAAAGTCTCCACGCGGACGAAATTGAATACTAATCTTTTACTATAATCTTAGAACAAACATTTTACTGTAACTAATTGTAATTGTTTTTCGTGAAATAAATAATAATAATAATAGCGCTAAAAACGCTCCAGTCGCGTGACATGGTCACTATATTGGTCGTTGAGGACGATGGACGAGGAAGTCAATAATTTAAAGCAGTTTTGTTTCATATTTTACCGTTTAAAATTGGAACTTAACTCAGGCCCCTACTGAAATGCAACATTTATAATGGAACATATTTTTCGCATCATAATCGTCGTCTCTCGTTATCTTTACATGTTGCTCGGTTAATAAAATAAATAAGAAAATAAAAATATATAAAATTTTACTAATACCGTGTTAGATGACACTGAGGTCAAGAGACAGATAAATACTAAAATTAATATTCAACTTTGCACTGTCACAATCACAACAAAGGCAAAAAGGTATCAACATCATGACGTGTACGCACCAATAAAAAATCAAAGTTAACAACCAAACCGCTCGACGCACCGCTCAAATCGCTGCGCTTGCGACCGTAGCGCAGCCAAGGAGCTACGAGTCATAGGTCGTAGCAATCGTAGTAGCTACGCAATACCGCTACGAGCTAACAGGGTAATGACTTCTCCTGATGACGTTAAAACGTACAATACGTTCAAAAGCTGTAATATATTTATATAAGTTAATACTAATTATTCACATCTAAAAGTTTATAAGTTTGTTTCTCTGACCGTGAGCAATAAATCTGTATATAATGGATGGCTGATTATGATAATAATTATAACAGACAAGTTAATAATAATCACAATTATTTATTCCGGCAAAAAAATTACGATAATATATTTTCATTTCCCATTCATAATAATATCTGTAAGATATTTTTGTTAGATTTATTTAGCACAGATGCGACTAAACCAACTTTTAAGTAATGTGACGAACGCTTTCACAGTTTTACTTAGCCGGCCGTACCAAGCCTTAAGCTCCAAAAACCTACGTCAGAGCAAACAAGGCGAATCCAATTTCCCGTTCAAAAAGGAGACCGAAGTATCCGTTACAAAGTATCAGTACTCCAATAACCACGTTTTGGTCGGAAAATAAAATTATAGAGTACCTTTTCGCAGAAGGAAAGCGTAACGGAGTCGGGATGTAGCCCGCATACTAAAATGGTGTAGCATCGATCGGGGAATACCACATCCACCTTGAAAAATAAATTGTATAAGTACACTATAATTTATACACTGTAATTTTTTTATCACCCCGGATAATTTCATTTTCATTAAATATTTTTGCACTTTTGTATGGGACAGCGGACTTTTTTTCGTGATTTTTGTTGTTTGTTTTCATGAGTAGAATAATCCCTGAAATTATCCGGGGTGATAATAAAATTACCGTACTTATACAGGATAATTTTTATATCAGTGCACAAATTTTTAGGATCGACTCAGAATCGGTAAGGGAACAACTTTCTCCTAGAAACATAGGTCGAAATATGACAAAAAATTTTTGACCTTTCATACAAATCGGACTGATCACGTGATCGAATTAGTATGGGAAGTCCAAAAATTTTTGTCGTATTTCGACCCATGTTTCTAGGAGAAAGTTGTTCACTTATCGATTCTGAGTCGATCCTAAAAATTTGTGCACTGATAAAAAAATTACCCTGTATAGGTAATTCAACCGTCTCTGTGGTCTAGTGGTTCTCACCACTGGTCACAGACCCAGTGGTCCCGGGTTCGATTCCCAGTGACGGCACATATTGTGTTTGGTTTGGCTGGTGGTAGGAGTTATTATTAGACCGCCTGGCTAGATACCACCATTTTATCTAAGTCTGACACCATAACAACGATGTTTTCAGTATTGTTGTGTTCCAATAGTGTTAGTGAGACATAAGATAGCCAGTTACTCAGTGATTAAAGATTCCAGCAGTAGTACGCTTCCATCTTCAGCTTTATCACCACTTAACATAGGTGTGATGAAGACTAAGTGTTGTACACCGTTTTGTATAAAAAAAAGAAGTTTCCTAAGCGTTTCATGAAGTCATACCTAGGTACCAAATGAATTTTGCTCTTCTTTATTTTCTGAGACTTATGCTGAAATTAAGCTTATGTGTGTGTTAAACACGCATAGGTCGGAAAATAAAATTATAGAGTACCTTTTCGCAGAGGAAAGTGTAACAGAGGCGCGGTGTACCCTGCATACTAAACTGGTGTCGCATCGATCTGAAATACCGCATCCACCTTTAAAGGTGAATCTGCCACCACCGTTATGTAACGTATCATATGAATAGGTTATTTTTAAGACGATTAATAAACTCTCAAAAATATCACCGTCTCTTGAATCGGTAAAATATCACCTTATTTAGTATTATAATGATCTGAGAATATCACTAATACCTACTTAGCGAACCCGCACCAAAAATTTAAAGAAAAAGTGGTGAAAATTTCATTCACAATGATATTAATTGTGAGATAAAATATACTCCAAATAGCCCTGACGGGAATCAAACCTGCCAGCTTTTTGCTATAAGTCTTTTGTTATTTCAATAAGACACATTTTCCACTGGAAAACATTAACTTACCTCGATACTAAACGGTTTGAGATATTTTCTAACAAATTCTGCCTCTTATCCTATCCTACTATATTTGGATGTTTAGATTAGGATGTTTGTAATTCAATCACACCAAAACGGCTAAACGGATTTGGCCGAAATTTGGGGCACAGATACTTTGAAGCCTGGAGAGGAACATAGGCTACATTTTATCCTGGAAAACGTCGTGTAATCCACGCGGGCGAAGCCGCGGGCGAAAAGCTTATCATATCCTACTAATCATACTAATCCATACTAATATTATAAATGTGAAAGTGTGTTTGTTTGTTTGTTAATTTGTTTGTTTGTTTGTTTGTCCGTCTTTCACGTCAAAACGGAGCAACGGAACGACGAGATTTTCGGTATGCAGATAATTTGAGAGCTGGAGAGTAACATAGGCTACTTTTTATCCAGGAAAATTATAAAATAAAAATGGTAATTTTGTATAGAAAACCGTTAAACTGTCATACTTCACACAACTGTCATTTCTTAGCCGCTTCCAAAGAGAAGGTATGTCAAAGAGTATGTAATCACTGACATTTTTGCCGCTTAGGATTTCTTTTTTTTTTAATAATTGACATTGTGTCAGGCAGGTGATACGAAGTTCGTGTCCAATAAAATTTATATGGCAAAACAACGTTTGCCGGGTCAGCTAGTAATATTACTCATCAAAAACATAAAATATGTTAAGTGAGAGCCAACTTCAATATTAGGAAATATGCCTTGGTTGTTGACTTCAACGACAAAAGATGTGAGATCTAAATGGGTGCCAAGTTTAACGGTCAGTCCTGAAAATTTAGTACATAAAAATGTTTTATAACAACTTAAAATATAATTTCTTCTTATAACTTAGGATAATATATTGAAGCCAAAGGTCTGACTTGGCTAGTTCTTGTATACGAATTATTATTAGGTACTTACTGAAACAGTCATGGAAGAGCTCTATGTTCATCTCTAGTTTCTAGTCTACCAGCAAGCCAAATTTTCGGAAGAATACAATAAGAACTTCGGCTTTAGAGCTTGCGAAGGCTATAATATATATATAATTCGTATATGAAAACTAGCCAAGTCAGACCTTAGGCTTCAATATATTATCCTAAGTTATAAGAAGAAATTATATTTTAAGTTGTTATAAAACATTTTTATGTACTAAATTTTCAGGACTGACCGTTAAACTTGGCACCCATTTAGATCTCACATCTTTTGTCGTTGAAGTCAACAACCAAGGCATATTTCCTAATATTGAAGTTGGCTCTCACTTAACATATTTTATGTTTTTGATGAGATATCATTACTTTTTGTAGAGAAATTATTAGTAGGTACTTATTCATAATAAAATTAATACCAAATGTTTCAGTACCTATATTTTATTTGGTCAGTTATATTACTTTGCCCTTGTGTATCAGCTACTGACAATGAAACTAATTTTATGCTCGTGTTTGGTGTGGACGTAGAAATATCATTTTTAACACATTTTCCTATTTCCAACAGTTTCTTTTTCCTAGTCGTAATAGTGTATGGTGTTTTACTTGACGAAGTTGCAGTAGGTATTTTATGTTCCTGAGCAGATATTGCATTTCCATTTGCGTTTTGATTCTGGTTTCATTAAGCGATAAAGCTTTCCGGACAAACTCGTATCTTTTGCCGCACAATGCACTAATATAGGATCCTTGGCAGTAGCAAAGAATACTATATAATTATTACTACGTAGCCACTGACCTCTATTATTTATACACTGGACAGGCTGTCTCCATACAAATTACAGCTAATTTTGTGTGGCAATTTAAAGCGCCGCCACTACGAGTGTACAAACTAATTTTGACACAATCATTATTTGCTAAAGTGCAGGCGCGGACTGCTTCTTTGACAGGTCATTTTTAGGGTGACCATTATGTGATATTTTGCTTTCGCTTTGGGTATTTTACTTACTATTATTATCTACTCTATAGTTACTATAGTTACTTAATAAAATATTTCGAAATATTTTTATTTTATTGTTATTTAATTCCTAAATTACTAACAATTATAATAAACAATGTAAAATGTATCTGCTTATAAAAGTGTTTTTAATGTCTTACAGTTTTATATTGCTATTATAAATGGAAGTATCTAGATATTTACTGTATTCTCAATTATAGCAACCGGACAAAAGCCAGGTAATTTTTTTCCTCATCTACACGCGTGATGGGTAAATTATTTACAACTACTGGCAACATTAAATACGCCACCAGTCGCGCGCAGACTTATCTGGCGCGCACTTTAGTAAAGTGTCTCTAGTTTATACTCCTCCATCAACTTTCAACAATATAGTATAGAAAAAAAGGATTTTTCTCTTCTTTTCTATACTGTGGGTGGGTGTATTAACTTGGAGCCATCTATCGTTGACTTTAGTGAACTATTTATTTGCAAAGTGTGCACCTACAGGGAGAACATAGCAACTTTCGCATATTTTGGCTTCTCGTTAGTTCCCATTTTAGAGCCTGTACACACTAGGCGCTTTCGAGCGCGCGCTTTGGTAACGCGCGCTCTGAGAACCTGTCATCTCATACATTTTTGATGTTTCGTACCACAGCCATCTCTATCGTCTTCTACAAGCCATGCGCATAAAGTTGGCAACGTAGTTTTAAGTTAACCGATTTGACACCGTTTGCACCGTTTAAGCGAAGGCAAACAGCGAGTAAACCTCGAGTACTGAATCCTATGGAGATGGCATATCTTCTATACATCTATACAAATAAATAAAATTGGAGTGTCTGTTTGTAACATTAAATAATCGCTTTCTACGACGTGCATATGATTAAATATACGGTACATATACCAAAATGACATTTTTTACAATTTTTGTCTGTCTGTCTGTTTGTTCCGGCTAATCTCTGAAACGGCTGGACCAATTTTGACGGACCGATTAATACGACAATTAGAAGTAGTTTAAAATTGAATTCCAAGATTTTCTTACATTGTGACTTACTTACACCTCACTTTTTCGTAGGTATGCCACCTCCATAGGTTTTAGTACTCAGAGGAGTAAACCGGTTCACAGCAATGTTGCCGTTCCGTATCATAGCATGGCTTGTAGAAGACGATAGAGACGGCTGTGTTCGTACACATTGAACCGCGCGCTTTTTGACTGACGCGCGTCAGACACGAGCTGTCAGTTTTGGCGTTAGCCGCGCGCTCTCAGATACATGGGCTGCCTTGGGACTGTACATATGATCGCGCGCTTTTGTGTAAGGTGGACACACGTTGGGTTTTTTTTTTTTTGAGAAATTGAGCTTCTAAATTTTTATGAGTCATCCCTAATGTCGTTATAAAATAAGCAGAAATTCATCAAATGATTTTATAGAAATTTTAAAACACTTGAAAAACTTAGGTCAATGTTTTGATACAATGTAAAATACATTCTAAGTGTCTATTTTATCTTTTAGTATTATGTGCACCCAATGTTCTTTTTTTCTCCGTCGTTGTCGTCTTTTGAAGCAATTGTAGAGGAGCCACACTCAAATCAATTTACTTCGGAACCCATATCCGCACTAAGCCAGAAGTATACTCGCCCTAGTAACGCTCGTCAACCGCCATGCAGAGCGCTGAGTGTGTACGCTATCAACGCTCGCCAAACGCAACGCCGAGCGCCCAGTGTGTACCAGCTCAATGTATGAAGATTGCGCCCCCTGGTGGTCAGGTTATAAGTACTATGCTCCGTTTTGACGTGAAAGAAGGACAAACAAACAAACAAACACACTTTCACATTTATCATTACGACTCCGTAGCTCAGTGGTTAGAGCAGTCGCCCAGAAAGCGAAAGGTCGTGGGTTCGAGTCCCATCGGAGCTGGTTGTGAGATGAGGGTCGGTTTTGTCTAAATACTTCATTTTCCATTTTTCAATAATAAAAATTGGATTGTGAATGCAAAAAAGTAAAAATTTCAATGACTTTATAATTTATATTAATATTAATAATTAATAATAATATGGATATCGTGCTAGAAGGCGCAAGTTTGTAATTAATTTAACGCGAGGACAAAAAAGTGTTTGGGTAATCTGGGGTTCGAACTTGGTTCTCTCGAATCCTCAATATTGAATGGCCACTACGCCGTCGGCGCTAGCCAAACTTCGAGATGTATGACGAATTATTGGTATATAACAGAATAAAAACTATTACAAACTTATATTTGTAATTCATCTAATACAAGATCTTATACAGGATAAGTGCATAAGGAACGCAAATATAAGTTTGTCAACGTTTTATTTAAAAAAAATACTAGTTTCGGATTTTTTCCTTTGTATTCACCAGATTACCTGTCTGCATGCCAAATTTCAGCTTTCTAGGTCATCTGGAAGTGGGTTATAGTTTTGATTATAGGTGAGTCAGTGATAAAAATAACGATTTTTGGACGTAAATATCTAAATAACCGTTTGAGCTGTGTATATAAAAGTTGGAGCACATTTTTATCTCGCTAGTCTCAATACATAAGCCAAATTTGACATGTTTCTGTGTAATAGTTTTTGAGTTATGAGGGGGTCAAAAGTGGCTCCAAATGGTTCGTGTTAAGATACACACGGTGCTGCTCGCCAGTTCTGTTTGCTTTTGAACTTGGCTGATACGCTGCCGCGTATCCAGATAAATGTGAAAATTTTGATGTTTGTTACTCAATCACGCCAAAACGGCTGAACGGATTTGGCAGAAATTTGAGACAGATAATTATAGCCTGAAGAGGAACATAAGCTACTTTTCATCTCGTAAAAATATCACATTCCCGCGGTATAACGTCGTGTAATCTACGCGGGCGAAGCCGCAGACGGAAAGCTAGTGTTTCACATAAACACTACTTACAAACCTACGAAGTTTTATTAGTCGTACTGTCGTCTAATCTAATTGTAACTGGTCTCCCACCACAAAGAAAAATGTTCTCTGTCCCACAAATCACAATTTCTCCTCATTCCAGCCTCTTTATACCACCTAATATGCGTAGGTAGGTACATAACATAAACCTTATTAAAAAATACTTTCAATACCCACACCTACTCGTAAAAACTCAAGACCTTGCGGTATGAAAAAATAAAAGGAGTAAAGTGGAGTCCCGTGTCAGTGGTACGTGCTGTATGCTCCTGGCTGAATACAAACTGCGAATAACGAAATTTGAGACTTGCGCGACCTACCCTTGTGGTCTAGTGGTCTTTATTGGACGATAAATAACGGGACTGTAAAATGTTTGCCTAAAACGTACTTGGGTCAGGCCGTAGATTTTGCCACAAATAGCGCAATGGTGACGCAAAATTTTCTACGAGTCGGTCGCACAAAGTGGTGCAAAATGGTAGCGCAAAATTATTAAGGAGCACGTACATTAATGTGATTTTATTTAACAAACATGTACTAACAAGAGGTATTGCATCAAACTAGAAAAAGAAACACGATGTTGGTATGTAAGTATGTTTAATTAATAATTAACAATAATGTACCTATGAGTAATTCTTTTTTATATATTGCGCACAATGAAAAGTTAAACAGGATGACAAAATATTTATTCATTATTAATTATATAAATATAATACAACTTTAAAATTTATTTCAACTCTTTTCAATGTTTGAGAGTCCATTACTTTAACTCTAGCAACAACCTGCTTGAAGTATCACTTTTAAAAGGACCTGCCAACCATTAGGATGCCAAAAATAATTAAAATAAATAGATCTGTCAATAAAAAAAAAGTTACATGGGTTTAAAAGTTAGTATGAAAGTGACGAAATTCCAAAACTTATAAAATACAAAATAAAAAAACTTTGGACCTAGGTAAAATCTTTGAGGAGGCTGGTTAGGTAGCAGACTACCGCACCTACCCCTATTTTCGTATGTTTAACGTTCTGCCGAACACCCTGTACTTATAGAATATTAATAAAATCTAACAAATCAATTAATAGTAATGCTAGTCATGTTTTTTAGCGGAATTACAGCTAAAAGTAATTTCAAAATAATAAAAAACTTGAAAACCTTGTGTGCATGCACTATTATTCAATAGCGTAAAATAAGTGGCGCAATTTCTACGCAACCGGTATCGCAAAGTGACATAAAGACAGTTTTGCGGAACCGAGGCGCAAATGAAATCGATTATAACTCTTAAAATATACTATTTAACAAGGCTAGTTTAACATATACAGATCACACACATCTAATTAAACCATGCGCAACAACAATTATAAGTTTTAATCAAAAACTTACCTTGAAATCTCAAAAAATGCACTCTGCAAAGTAGGCGACACTTTTCACTTTGATCGGAGTTGACACCGAAATGTCAAAAAATATGGTCGTCAACGCTGCATTGACCATAGAATACGATACTTTGGTGATGCCAGCACTCAAACAAAATCTTAATAAATGTTTTAAAACCATAAAATGGGTGAAAATGGTTGCGCAATATAAGTAGCGCAAAGAAATGGTTTTTCAAAAAAAAAATCTTATTGCCGAAAATTTATCTTTTTTCTTAGGAAAGACGCAAAGATATTAAAGGAATGGCAACCTTATTATTATTTTATAACGTCAAATCAAACAGCTCATCAATAAGTTAAAAAATGATAATTTTATCGATGTTTAAGCTGTACACCTACCACTGCGGATTCGCGGTTTTTATAAAAAATCCGTCACTTTTGGGAGGGAAATGTCAAATAGTTTTCCAAATATATAAACTTATCCAAATATCTATATCTGCCTTGGTTTGCTATTTCTTAGGAAACACGATGATAAGATTGAGACATTTCTAAGAGTACTATATTTAAAATTATATGAGGCGGAAACTTTTGTACCCTCGAATGTGGCAAAATCTACGGCCTGACCCACTTACGTAGGGATTGAAAAAAGAATATCATTTTTAATCAACGGACATGATAAACATTTAGCAAATAATTTATAGAAACAATTGAGAGTTGCGATGCATCCTCGAGGACGTCGAGTAGTATTTATTTTAGCTGAAAATGTACGTAGGATTAAAAGTTAATACTTAACTGGTATATCTTTACTTATATTATAAACGCGAAGTTTTTATGGATGTATAGATGTTTGTTACTCTGTCACGCAAAAACTACTTAAGGGCAGGATTTTCCAAAAACTCTGTCTTTCTCTTTTTCTTTATGTGTGAAGAGTAATGAAAATAACCTCACTTTTTCATTTTTTCAATGTTTTTGTTGTTATTTTGAGCATAAACTCACTTTTAGAAAAAGTAGCCTGAGAATAATCTAGGTACTATATGTCATTAATTATTTTTCTATATATTATTCGTGAATTAGAGATTAATAATAAAAGTATAAAACCAAAAAATTATAAAAATTATAAAAAAAACTTTGTTTTTGAAATTTTTGAAAGTAGAGATAAGATACCTACGAATATCGTTTTTCTAGCCACAAAATAATCAAGATCGTTTATTAAACTCTAACATATATTTTTATCTGCTCAATATAAAGAATATTTGATTGTTTACTTTTGAATCAAAAATTGGTTGTTTTCGATAATTTGGAAGATCGTGCCTAGTAGATAAAACACTTTTTATCCCGATATTCCCACGAGAACGGGAACCACGCGGGTGAAACCGCGGGCGGCCGCTAGTAAATAATATTATTTTAACTAACAAGTCGATAAAGTCGTTAATCAAACAAACATTTATGCCTCTATTTCAGTAAATTTAATATTTATTGTCGAAATATATTATTATTTGGTTTCCTATATCAAATTAATCTTTTCACCACAATTTAATTGTGGAATGTGGAAACGGAAATAGTGAAGTGATAAGTACTAAAAAACGTTACCATATATGAAGCTCCTTCACATTATGATAAAGCTTTACCAGTATAGATTTCGAAATAAAACAAGCAACGAAAAACAGGTAAAACATAGGTACTTACGTTGATTTAGCAATTTATAAAGGTAAATGTACGTTTGACTAGAACTCCGAGCAAAGTCTCTATTTCTATAAACGCATTTTTAATTGAAAAGCAAATTATTTTCACATGAAACGGAACGGCGGACGTTCCGTTTCATGCTCAACCTTTTAAAAACAAATACGCTTTGAAGCGTGAATTCCCGTAAATTGATGGTACTTTAAATCAACGGCGGTTGTGGAGAAGCTTACAGCGTCGAAAAATTACAAAGCTAAAAGCAAAAATCGCTTTGCCTCCTGTACTCTTGATTGAGTGGGATAAGGGTAGAATCGAAAAGACCAAAGGTAATCCCGACTGACCAAACACCACTTAGGGGCGTCCACTTAGCACAAGTAGCAATGAAAACGGCCGAGATCTTACACTCGGACTGAGTAAATAGGTGGGAATTTCTCTAGGACCCGAATTGTTTTGATGTACCTACTAGTGCGGTCATTACATTCTTATATCGTAAGATTCTAAGAAGAATAATAATTCACTATCATTTTTTAAGACTTTAATACAGAAAAGGATTTGTGTTTCTTCTTAAATAAAGATAAGTGCACAAGTCTTTATTGAATTTTGCATGCCGGACGTAGACTACACTGCCATTTCATGCTTTAAAACTTTAAAGGAACTCTTTATAAAAGTATTTGAGCATATTCTTGTTTATTTATAACTGGCCCTTGTTACTTTAGTTTTGCAGTGAAGTTTACAAAAGTTTAAAAAAAGAATTATCATTTTTTTTTTCATTTCATTACAAAGTATATGGGCAATATTAAGGACAGTTAAGAGCAAACCTATCCACACAGTTCAACACTATCAAACTCACTGTCTTTTCGAAATTCATTTCTGCGCAATACCCATTACCTTTTTATGATGTCAAAGGTAATTTCCAACGAAGCTTGAACTAGTATACTGCACGTCCAAAGCAAGTTTACGTTTGTTTAACGAGTTCCATTCTCTGTTCACTCAACTAAATCTTTTGGGAGCGAAACAACTACAAACGAGTGCCTAAAAAACACGGCACGACTTCGGAATACTTAAGTATAGTAAGTTGCCATTGTGTGTTCATGAAATTATCGGAGACGTTAAATGTTTAAGTGCCTTTAAACCAGTATGGGGTAGGTGCGTTGAACAGAATTGGGGGTGTAAGCAATTTATACTTTTTAAGAGTCTGTAAAATGTCATATATAGCGTCAGCTTTCATAAATATGGGAATAAATTAATAATGTTGTTGCTTTGCACAAAAGCTTTTCAGTTGATATCGTCTTTAGCAGAGTATTTACCCCTAGCTAGAAAAATGTTAGGCCGACAAACCCATGTCAAAAAGTAACCATTGAAACTTACATGAAATCATTTATAGAACCAATGAAAATGTCCTGCATGCTTAGTCATTTTGCTTTTCGTCTCTCTCTTTAAAGTGGAAAGTAAACGACGTTGCAAAAGCTAAAAAGGCATGCATAAATACAGCATGTCTCCAAAACTACAGCGTTAAAACTTTAAAGCAACAACAGCGCTATCGGATCAACGCTGCTGAAACCTTCTGGAACACCATTCATAATTCAGGAGCGCCACTGAGCTGGAATACGGAAGAACTTCACGTTGCACAAAAGGCTTTCGGTTGACATCGTGTTTAACAGAGTACTTACTCCCTTGAGGAATGCCAGGTTGCTTTAACTTTACTAGCAAAGCGGAAATGTAGAGGAATACGACTTATATGCACCTGCAATATCATGGAATCGTATTTAGTGATAACTAGACTGCTATATAGGTACTGCTGCATAGGTGAAATTGATGTCTAGTGAAACCTTGTTAAGTGAGCCCTGGATAAGTGAGAAACCATTTTTACATATAATTACAATAAGGTTACGACACTTTTGCATTGAAATACCTCTGTTAGGTACTAGGAATTTGCAAAGACTTGACTTGTTAGATATTTTCGAAATGTACATACCTCTAACTGAGAGTTTGCAGCTGAATTAACTATTTAAGTACAACACTATATCAGATTTAGACAAGTTGCATTTGCTATAATATGCATTTTTGAATAATATTTCGACTTCTATAAATTTCGACAGGTTATCTTTAATTGTGTCATGCTCACTAAAACATTTCTACGGTGGTGGCGTGTGAGGCGGGTCGTTACGTTCCCTAAAATATGGTTGAGCGAAGCGATGGCTGGTTCATGCGTCATGCTCGTGAACGGGTGCTGCCAGTGGGAATGGGTCTGCTCTTATCTGCTTGCCTTAAAATGTGTTTTCTTTTGTTTTTATTCATTTTATTAAGAATTATATTTGAAACATGTATGGCGCAACTTGCAGTATATAGTAGAATTGTCTTTTGTTTTAAACTAATATTAAAGCTTTAAGTAGAGTTCCTAAGTAACTGAAAATTGTTCACCGCTATGATCATTAGTTCGCCTATACGTAACTGTATTTATCATAACCCATTGTGTAATTGTGATGGAAACTGACCTTAGTCATACCATGTTAAGGTCATTTTTCAATTTGACGACTCTGTATGAAATAAGACAGGGAGAAAAAAACAACCCTTGGAGTTTCTTGCCGGTTCTTCTCCAAGGCCTCCCGCTGTAGGGTTTGCGAACCGATGGCGTAGCATCTATGACGTTCACAAGTATTGTAAATAACAATCTAAATTGAATAAACAGATTTGAATCTTGAATCTTGAATTGACATCATTAGTAGTTCTTCACTTATATGCGTTTTCATACTCGTCATTACTTTTCTACCGAGTGATTTACGGAATAGAGTGACGTGTGTAAGTAGTGTCCAATAATTACTCCTGTATCTATGTCCCAACTATCTATCTCCCTACACACAACCACACAATCATCAGGCAACGCGAAACACGATATAGGTACTGTCTAGACGATGTGACAGTAGCGTCTACCGTAACTTCGTTGACTTTACGGTTCGCAGCGGCCGCCTGACTACACAAATTACCATATTAACCCTGTTTAGCAATGACGATGATATTGTCCAACACACAATCCCACACATCAGCCAGTGCGGTCGCAAACACAATATACCGTCCGAAGTAGCGGCACCCGTAACTCCGTCGACTTTACGATTCGCAGCGGCCGCCGGATTACACAAACTACCCCTCATTACCCCTGTTGAACAGTGACGATGATATTTTTTACCAAATCAATACACGGGTGCTTCTTCGAGTAAGGCATTCTTTGGTGACTTTCGTGGCAATTTTCAAATCCAATATTTTTTCTAATTTGACATCAGACTCTTAAAATATACGTAAAAGTAATATTTTTTATAGAAGAGGCACCTCGGAGAGCGATATACTTACAGAGATAACCGAGGTTAAAAAAGTGGAGGCCACGCAAATCACAAAATACCCCCACGAAAATAAAAAATGTTATTAAACTTTCTCAAATGAGTTACTTAATGTTACTTAATATTGAAAAAAGTTATTGTGTTATCATAAGGTAAAAAATAGGTAGATTCCCAAGGCAGAAATCGTTTTTTATCAGAATAATATACATAAACTAGTACAAAATTCAAAGTTATTTCATTTGCATGGTCAAAAACTAATGTGCGTAGGTCAAAACTACCACGTAAACCACGCAAATCACGACCACGTAAATCAAAATAAATCCTTTATGCTAAAAATATACAAAAGCCTTTTAAGCAAATAAACTGTGTTTTAAATATAAGTAACGTTACCTTTTATTTGTTCACTACAATATTTTATTAAATAAATAAATCCACAGAGACTGGATAAAATTGAACCACGCAAATCAAAGTTTTGAGAAACCAAACCCACGCAACGAGGTTCTTATCTTACCTCTATTTTTCGAAAACTCGACGCACTGTCACACAAACTTTCTGACTGGCCGCCGGAGCGCGACTCTTTGTAACTTGAGTTAGAATGACGTAACATAGGGCCGCGAATTTAGAGATGTATTAGTGAATTTATAATGATCCACGCAAATCACCAACTACCAGCGGACAGTTACATTTTTATTTTTTTTAGGAAATGTAGTTCTTTTAGAACTATAGTCTAATTTTTTATAGCATTGTAAACTTCTTAGGACTTAGTGTTATTTTTTTGGTAAGCATGTAGCGTTTAGTTTAAAATATATAATTTACGAAGTGACCAGATCGAGGCTTGGCACACTCCACGAAAATCAAAGAATGGGGGTATTTAATTTTTTAATTATATTAATTTATAACAATAATTGAATAATAATCAGTTACCCAGTTAATAGAGGTTTTAAGGTTTGCGCAAAAAAATAAATGGCTTGCTGACTTATCGATTTCCATTATTTATAAGCGATGCCGCTTGAAAAACGTGTCCCAAATAATGACCCACACATCACTCTTTGTACCATGTTTGACCCTTGAATGTCCCAACGCAACCCCACACATCAGCCAGTGCGGTCGCAAACACAATATACCGACCGACGTAGCGGCACCCGTAACTCCGTCGACTTTACGATTCGCAGCGGCCGCCGGATTACACAAATTACCCCGCATTACCCCCTGTTTAGCCGCAAAAAAACGGCAACAGCGGAACCCGTAAGTAAATTTGTTTTGTACAACGAACTGCTTACATAAAGGCTTTATTTTGATTCAGCTACTAGGCATCTGTGCTCTATAATTTTAAAGGCAACATTTTTCTATTCGACTGTAAGTACCTATAACATTTTTTTATTAACAAAATACAGCTCGCTATCAGTTGCAAATATTATATTTTTTACTATACCAACATACTCTTCTTAAGTATCACTCTTTCTTGTTCAATACCTACACACACACAAATTACCGTACAGTTTTTCTACAAAATTGTTCGATAATATTTAAATACAACTTGCATTAAGAAAACCACTAGTTAAAGTTAAGCTTGGTACGAGTTAAGTATGAAATGCGACCATTTCATGAAGTGAGCAAAATGACATGGCCACGACAGATACGTAGAATGGGCCATGACATGACATAGGCATCCCCATATGCTGGGAATAGGCCGCCCCCAAAGGATCTCCACAACGATCGATCCTGTGTTGCCCGCATCCAGCGGCTTCCCGCGAACTTGACCAGATCGTCGGTCCACCTTGTAGGGGGCTTGCCCACGGAACGTCGTCGTCCGGTACGCGGTCGCCATTCGAGAACCTTTCCGCCCCAAAACGGCCGTCGGTTCTACGCGCTATGTGTCCCGCCCACTGCCACTTCAACGATGCAATCATTAGAGCGATGTCGGTTGTTTTAGTTCTCTTGCGGATCTCATCATTTCTGATTCGATCGAGCAGTAGTTAGGTTAGTTATGAATTTATGTGAACCACATCACCACATAGTATCTCAAAAGATTTCCGCTAATTTCAGTAACACAATTTCCAGCTAATTTAAAAAGTTGTTTCATATAAAAAGGATTCAGCAGTTAAGCAGTGCCATGAATCAAACTGAGCTCCGACCGCTAAAAAGCTAAAACTATTTCAGTTTGCCGAGACGTAGTGAGCGATTAGCTAACGCTCGCTCAATGTCAAGCGTTTTATCTAGCAAGTTTAAAAATTATCGAGGAAATATTAAGGAAGCGTTAAATTCACTTTAAAAATGTAGTTATTGCTCGTAGTGAAATAGTAGATTGTTTAGCAAGGGATGTATGGCACCCATAACAGTCGAGAGTTTTGGCGCACGAACGAAGTGAGGGCGCCGATAGTTCGAGACTGTTATGGGTCCATACGCCCGAAGTAAACACTCTACTTTTCATTTTGAATATGAAGAAAGTAAAAATAAACAGAAATAATCTAAAAAATATTTTTCCTATGGCCGCGGAATTTTCGAAAGACTATAACTTTTTTGTTCATTTTCTCTGTTTTATGGAAGGTAAGGGAAACTAAGTCCATACAGTCTTGTTTGGTGTTTGACCCGTACTCTATGCAATTCCATAAAATTAATAGCCTGATTTTTTATGTTACAAATATGTTCGGAAAAGATCGACGTTTCTGAACGCAACTCTAATGTCACGTCAAATTGACATTAGCTGTCACTTGAAGTTGACAGTGACACTTGATTGAAATTCTCGTGGCAAGATGTCGGATTAATTTTGCTGAATTTGTTAAAAATCGCTCGCGTTGAATGTGCCTGGCATATCGAGTTTGAATAAAATCTTAAATTATCTATGTGATCCCGTTTTGTACGACCAAGGTTTTGACGCCATTCATCGGGCTGGTCGCGGAGTTTTGAGTGAAAGATAACCTTTTCTACCACACGCGTTGTTGCAGGGGCAATATATATCTTGATAAGCAAGCCCCGCGTGTGTTATCGTGTAGTGCTGAAGCGCCCAGTGTCTTGGGACCGCTGTGTTGTATGTGTTGTGAGTAGGGTGACGAGTTGGTAAGGTCTGCAGAAGAAGAAGAACTACATGGGGGCGCCCCCTTCACCACTTCTGCCCCGGGGACCTTCGACACCATGGACCCGTATGTAAAATTCACCTTACTTCACAATATAAATTAAGCGCTGTGTATCGCAGTCCAATTGTTCAGTTACATCCCGGCTGAAACCAAGTTTTGTCCGGAGTCTATATTAGTGAAACCGCTTCCACTGCGCTAGCTGATTCCGCGGTATTAGCAGGGGTGTACTGAACATTTCTTGGTAGCCAAGAGCGTAGCTTGAAGGCCTGAGAGGCCCACGCCAAAACTTTGTATTAATCAGTGCCGTGTTGATGACCATCTGGTCCGGACTAGATTAATTTGTACTTGTAAATGGTAATTAACTTGCATTTGAAAAGTAAAGGGCATTCCTTTGTTATTGGTTCCATGTCTTGTAATTAATGTATTGAAGTCATGTATTGAAGTTCCAAATTGTAAACAGATGCCTTTCTTTGCTCATAATAATTATTATTCAGTTTTGTTAGCAAATTTGAGTTGTGAATATTGACAAGTTTGTGGCTAAAATAATAGCTAATAAAAGGTTAGCTAATAAGTTTGCACTCAATACTTAGTGAAACTTAGATGATTTAGGACATTGTTTACACATTGAAACTCATTGAAACTTGTGCTTTGAAATAATTAAAATTAACTTGTTGTTGTGTAACAGTATGTTGTGTTGATATCCAAGTGAATTTCAATAGTCAGTGATTTTGAGTGAATTTCAATAGTCAGTGAGTTTTGTTGTTTTCTGATAACCTCCAAATATTTAAGAGTTTGTGTCATTATAAATACTTTGTTGTTGTAATATTGGAATCTTGTGGTTAGTAATAACCTCCAAATATTGGAGATTTTGTGTTATAGTGAATATTTTGAATTTGTTGGTTTTGTTGATAAATTTGTGACGTTACAATGACGGCCTCCTCTGCTAAAGCCAAAATACGTTCTGAGTTACGGTGGTTAGCGTCTGCAGTCGCATTGTTGGATCGACCTGATAGGACGGAGGCCTTGTTGAACAGATACGTAGATCTGCCCATACGTTTGGCTGTTGTTGATGAGCAGTATGCCTTATTTTTGGAAAAGACTGTTGAAGCCGAGGTGGAAATGCGACAAGAAGTCGGTTTGGATGTGGACCAGTGTTATGATTTTGCGGACAGAATTATCCAGGTGGCTCGACCTTTGCAAGTGGCAAGAGAGAATGAACCGAGCCCGTCCCCGGTCACATCTAAGAGTATGCCCCCTCTCTTTGCTAGATTGGCCCCCTTAGACTTAAGGCGTTTTGCTGGTCGTCTAGAGGACTGGGAGGGCTTTATTAATATTTTTGATAGTCTGGTACATGCCCGGGATGATTTGACCCAGGGCCAAAAGTTGGCTTATTTGTTATCCGTCTTGGAGGGGGAGGCCCTTGAATCGGTGCAACATTTGGCCCCCTCGGATGAAAACTACCCTATTGCTAGGGATTTGATTGCCCGTCGGTACCAGAACGTACGACGTCTGGCGGACAACCATGTTGCCGCCATTTTGAATTTACCCCGCGTTGCCAGCGTGATGCACTTGAGAGTGGCTTTGTTGAATCCGCTGTTGGTTGCATACAACGCATTAAAAAACTTAAAACTCCCAGTGGAGCAGTGGTCGTTTTTGTTACTGCACATTGTCCTGGGAAAGTTGCCGGACTCTGCTAAGGTCCGTTTTGAGCAGCAGTATGGTGGGGATAGTGCGACTTATCTGCCACCCTTCTCGGACCTCTTGACGTTCCTGGAAGGAGAGAGTAGACTGGCAGATAATTCCTCTCTGGCCGGTCCTATGGGACCCGAACGACCTGTGCCACAGAGTAGATCCCCCACCGGACCCCCCCGTAGGGGGCGTATGGCCCCTCGCGCGCCCGGCCGCTATGCCGCCGTCCAGGAGACCGCCCGCTGCTTGTACTGTCGGGAACCGGGTCACAGCACGACCCGTTGTGATAAGTTCCTCGACCAGCGCGTCCAAGGCCGTCGAGCGATCGCGCGACAACGGACATGGTGCTACTCGTGCTTGGGCCTGCACATGCAGCGCGAATGTACCCAAGCGCACCCATGCCGCTTTTGTAAGGGCAACCACCATCCCCTCCTCTGCATGAACAGCCCAGAGGGCGGCGGAGCGCCGCAGCGCGTCGCTGCAGGATCACCGCGTATGGGTGGGGGTCTCGGACCCCCCGCGGTGTTTGCATCCCGCAGCAGTTCTAGTGGCCACCAGAGTGGCCCCAGACGCTCTCCGCCACGTTTGGACCCTCAAACGGGCGGGGGTCCCAGGGACCCCCCCATGGGAAACCGATCCCCAAGGATGGGGATGAGTTATGCGGGCGTTGCCGGAGGTCGTAGAGGCCCCCCGCGACGTTTTGAGCCTCGCACGGGCGGGGGTCCCACGGACCCCCCCATGGGAAATCGGTCCCCAACCAGGGGGTTCGATTTTGCGAGCGATGCGGGAGGTCGTAGAAGCCCCCCGCAACGTGTTGAGCCTCGCAAAGCCGGGGGTCCCCGGGACCCCCCTTCTGAAAATCGGTCACCGTGCCCCCGCGACTATGGGGCGACGTACACGGTGGATGCTTGGCACCGATTCTCGCCGCCGCTCGCCGAATACCCGCGTTTGGAGCGGCGCCCGCCCCGTCTTCAAGGGGCCGGGAGATATAACCCGCCTGATACCGGGCGAATTGGACGTGGGCAGTATGTGGGAGAATGGGACCCACTGGATCGCTATGAGCGACCCCCTTACCATGGGGGGACGTCTGGGGACCCCACATACTAGCAATCAACGTGTTTACGGTCGATTGTAGCCACCCCTCCAGAGACCGTTTTGTTGCCCACGGCCTCTGTGCTTGTCAGGGGATTGAATGGCGACCTTGTGGAAGTTCGCGCCTTGTTGGATTCCGGTGCTCAGGGGTGTGTTGTGTCATCTTGGTTAGTTAGGCGGTTGGGCCTCAAGGTGCACCCCCACACGGAAGGCGTGAGAGGTGTTGGCGATGTGAAAGTCCCCGGGTTGTTAGGGCATGTTGACTTCACATTTACATCACGTAATAAGTCCACGCCAGGCATTAAGACCTCGGCGATTGTGTTGGACACAGTTGTTGGCCGTCAACCTTCAGTTGACTTGGGACCGAGTATGTTGTCTTTGGTGTCTGATTCCCCACTCGCCGATCCAAATTTCTTCCGCCCAGGCCCGATTGATGCTCTCCTTGGAGCCGATGTCCTGGGGCGAGTTTTGTTGACGGGGAAGCGAGTTTTGCAGCCAGATGGCTTGGTAGCTCTGCAGACGACACTCGGTACAGTTGTGATGGGCCCTGCTCGCCGCGTTTTGGATTCCCTTGATGAGGATCGCGGTCTTGTTTTTAATGTGTCTCTCTCCGAAGTGGTGCAGAAGTTTTGGGAGGTTGAGGAACCTCCACCAGCCCCGCGGGTTGACCCAGTAGCGGATGAATGCGAGTTGTATTACCAGAATAACACTGGTCGCCTCCGCTCTGGTCGTTTGATCACCCGTCTCCCCTTTCGTGCCGGCCGACCTCCTCTGGGCGAATCCCGACCGCTAGCGGAACGTAGGCTAGTGGCGATGGAGCGTCGCATGAGCAAGGATCCGGTCTTCCGCCAGAAGTATGTTGAATTCATGCGGGAGTATGAGGAGTTAGGGCACATGTCCGTGAGCGATTTGGATTGGCGCTCCGTTGAGCACTTCTTTTTGCCGCACCACGCCGTTTTGAAATCCGGAAAGATTCGGGTGGTCTTTGACGGTTCGGCTCCCACCTCTACTGGAGCGTCCTTGAACCAGTGTCTGCATGTAGGTCCCAAGCTGCACACGGAGATCTCAGACATTTTGACCAACTTCCGGCGGCACCAAATTGTATTTATGACTGACATCCGGATGATGTTCAGACAAACGGTCATCCATCCAGAGGATAGGAGGTACCAATTGATTTTGTGGAGAGAGAGTCCTAGGGACCCCTTGTTGATTTATGAATTGAATACGAATACGTACGGTTTGGCTTCGAGCCCGTTTGTTGCGATTCGTTCTTTGTTGGAGTTGGCCGAGAAGGAGCGCTTGAGATACCCTCGCGCCTCCGCCATTTTGGCCAGTGACGTCTATGTGGATGACATTTGCACGGGCGCCTCATCTGTCTCAGAGGCGATTGTCCTGAGAGACGAACTCACCGCCCTTTTGAAGTCGGGAGGTTACGAGTTGAGGAAATGGATATCCAACTCGCCTGATGTACTGGTAGGTTTGCCCGAAGAGCACCAGCAGGACCCCCACCTATTCGAAAATGTTGATAATCCCCATGTGGTGACCGTCCTTGGCGTACAGTACAAACCGGTCTCTGACACGTTCACTTATTGTGTGGATTTACGACCACCGAAAGTCTGGACCAAGCGTTTAGTATTGTCTACTGTCGCACGTACCTTTGACCCCAATGGGTGGATTTGCCCCGTGCTGTTTATGGCCAAGTGTTTCTTGCAACGGTTATGGGCTTCGGGGGTGTCGTGGGATGAACCCCTCTCGGACGAGTTACTCCGAGATTGGTCGAGCTTCGTTTCATCCCTCCCCGAGATTAATGAAGTGCATTTGCCGAGGCTATTCCTCCCTTCTGAAAATTGTAAAGTTACTCTTCACGGCTTTTCCGATGCCTCCGAACGTGGATTTGCTGCGGCCGTGTACCTCCGCACCGTTACTGTTGACGGAGTTGTTGCTGTGCATCTGGTGATAGCGAAAAGCAAAGTCGCTCCCCTTCGGACTCGTCATACGATCCCGAGGTTGGAATTGTGTGGAGCTGCCCTCCTAATGCGTTTGTTGAACCACGTATGGCTCACATTAGGTCGATCTATTAAGATACAAGAGGTTTATGCTTGGACGGACAGTCAGGTCGTCCTTTGTTGGTTGAAGGCTCCGGCGCACACCTTGGACGTGTTTGTGGCCAATCGAGTGTCGCAGATTTGTAATTCCGACATCGAGTTGATTTGGAGACACGTGCCGGGAACCATGAATCCCGCGGATTGTGCGTCTCGGGGTTGTGTAGCCCCAACCCTAATTAACCACCCCCTCTGGTGGGGCCCACAGTGGTTGATGCGGCCTGAGTCGGAGTGGCCGCCCTCTCCAGCGTTGTCGAACGTAGCCGTTCCTGATATGCGGGCATGCGTCCTGGAGACTAACCCCGCCGGGGAAAAGGATTTGTTGTTGGATCGGTACAGCTCCTTACAGAAGCTGCTTGGTGTTACCGCTTGGATCAGACGTTTTGCGTACAATTGCAGAAACCCACGCGCGAGGCGTGATTCGTCGGTTCTCACTCCGGACGAGCGTAGGGACGCGCTCTTGTTTTGGGTCCGGAGAGTACAAGCTGATAGTTTTGAGTCCGAGATTGAAATTTTGCGTTTAGGCCGTCGCAAGTTGAAGGGCGCGGTATCGCGATTGAATCCCTTCCTGGACGAGAGTGGGCTTTTGCGAGTCGGCGGAAGACTTCGAAATGCGAACCTGCCGTATGGAGCTCGTCACCCCCTTTTGTTACCTAAAGCCGGACATTTGACTCAACTGATAATAACCGATCGCCATGTGAATGCACAACATGCTGGCTGTAATGCTTTGTTGGCCATTTTGCAGCGTGAATTTTGGATTTTGTCTGCTCGTCGAGCCATTCGCACTGTGGTTTTCCGTTGCCTGCCTTGTTATCGATTGAAGGCCGCGACCATGCACCCCCAGATGGGTGATTTGCCTGCTGATCGCGTCACGGAATGTAGAGCTTTTGCCGGAGTCGCCACCGACTTCGCCGGTCCCTTTACTGTAAAGGCGTCGAGACTGCGTAATGCTAAAACCTATAAGGCGTACTTGTGCGTGTTTGTGTGTTTGTCCACCAAGGCTGTCCATTTGGAAATTGTCTCGGAATTGTCTACCGAAGCCTTTGTCGCCGCCTTGAGCAGATTTGTTTCCCGTAGAGGACTGCCGACATTGATACGTTCCGATTGTGGTACTAATTATAAGGGAACGTGTAATTATCATAAGGAAGTAGTTAAGTTTTTTGTTGATAATAAAATAGACATTGGAACCACCCTCTCCCGGCGTGGGATAATCTGGAAGTTTAGCCCTCTAGCTTGTCCGACCTGGGGAGGAATTTTTGAAGCTTGTGTAAAGGCTGCCAAGACACACTTGCGTCGCGTGATTGGAGAAACTATTCTCACGTTTGAGGAACTTGATACGGTATTTTGTAAAATTGAGGCCGTCCTCAACTCGCGACCCTTGTGCCCGTTGTCTTCGGACCCGAATGACCTGGAAGCGTTGACGCCAGGTCATTTCTTGATCGGACAGCCCCTTTTGGCGTTGCCTGAATATCCGATTCAGGATGTAGGATCCCATCGTTTGTCGCGATACCAACTTTTGAAACAGATGTCCCAAAACTTCTGGGCACGTTGGTCGATGGAGTATTTGCATATCCTGCAACAGCGCGTGAAGTGGACAGATAAAACCACCCCACCCCAGACTGGCGACCTCGTGTTGATTAAGGATGCTAACCTGCCGCCCCTATGTTGGCGAAGGGGGCGCATTGTTAAACTCTACCCCGGAACTGACGGAGTTCCTCGTTTTGCTGAGGTTTTGGTTCGAGATTCGGTTTTGAAGAGAGCAGTTAGTGGGCTCTCCCGATTACCCGTAGATTGACGTACCGTTCTTAACGGTCCGGGGCGGGGGGATGTTCGGAAAAGATCGACGTTTCTGAACGCAACTCTAATGTCACGTCAAATTGACATTAGCTGTCACTTGAAGTTGACAGTGACACTTGATTGAAATTCTCGTGGCAAGATGTCGGATTAATTTTGCTGAATTTGTTAAAAATCGCTCGCGTTGAATGTGCCTGGCATATCGAGTTTGAATAAAATCTTAAATTATCTATGTGATCCCGTTTTGTACGACCAAGGTTTTGACGCCATTCATCGGGCTGGTCGCGGAGTTTTGAGTGAAAGATAACCTTTTCTACCACACGCGTTGTTGCAGGGGCAATATATATCTTGATAAGCAAGCCCCGCGTGTGTTATCGTGTAGTGCTGAAGCGCCCAGTGTCTTGGGACCGCTGTGTTGTATGTGTTGTGAGTAGGGTGACGAGTTGGTAAGGTCTGCAGAAGAAGAAGAACTACATGGGGGCGCCCCCTTCACCACTTCTGCCCCGGGGACCTTCGACACCATGGACCCGTATGTAAAATTCACCTTACTTCACAATATAAATTAAGCGCTGTGTATCGCAGTCCAATTGTTCAGTTACATCCCGGCTGAAACCAAGTTTTGTCCGGAGTCTATATTAGTGAAACCGCTTCCACTGCGCTAGCTGATTCCGCGGTATTAGCAGGGGTGTACTGAACAAATAACTTATTTGGTTTAATCTGTTTCTAAAAACGCATTCTTTAAAAAAAACAATGTTTTAGATATAAATAATAACTCTACGATATTAATTATTTTATATAATAGCAAAACATGGCTGTATAGGCTTCTGTACCTTTGCCCGTATACTTTTGCTAAATAAATGTCCAAAGAGATAAGACTCTACACACGTTCCTATCCGACCTCCGATCCGATTCGGTCTGCTCCCAGACCAAATCGGAACGTGTGTAGCGTAGATTTGGTCTGGGAGCAGACCAAATCGGCTGTCGGATCGGAACGTGTGTAGATGCTATTACAGATATTGACATGACCCCTCCTATTCCTTTTTTAAATTTCATAACGGCCCTAGGGCCGCCACATACCACTTTCAACCCGCATTTTAGGCAAGTTAGGAGTTACTTTCAGAATATGAGACATGAAAAATATTTTACTAAATATCGCAGGCATTTTTCATTTCATTATGACAATGAGACGATTTAATAAAGAACAATTAATTGGTAACATGTTTTAAGCGCAGTGCATTTCATTTTTTCATGCAGCTTTTATTGGTTTCACAAGATTTCACATCGAGAACTTAAGTTCAGTGCAATAGGTGTATGCACTAGTTTAAATTTTTGTGTTATTTGATACATTCCATCTTTCAAAAGCAATGCCTAAAATCACAGTCCGTAACTGTTACAAACTCTCTCTAACCGTTCTACTACTATTCGAAACTAATTTATTCCAATCGAGGACATTACGATACGTTAAAAATAAGGGAGGTATTTTAAAAAGCGACCGAAAAATGCGCACTGCCGTGCATCACAGTGTTGCCGTTGCGGCCAACTCGCGGTATAATATACGTACGGAGTTATATGGGAAACGCGCCAGCTTCTAAATATTTAAGACTAGCTTTCCGTCCGCGGCTTTGCCCGCGTAGACTACACGACTTTATCCCGAGGGAGTATGATATTTTTCCGGGATAAAAACTATCCCCATACCAAAAATCATGTCGATTCTTTGCTCCGTTTTGGCGTGAAAGGGGGACAAACAAACAAATAAACAAACAAACACATTTTCACATTGATAATATTAGTATGAATATTAATAAAGGTATAATTATATCTATGACTAGCGCTCCCCTTGCGAATTCGTCTGCGTAGACCCCATTTTGGACCCCCTTTTTTACCCCCTTTGAGAGGGAATTTCCGAAAATCCTCTCTTAGTGCTCCCCTTTACTCCCCAAGGAACAAACATGCCAAATTTCAGCTTCTTGCGCCTAGTATTCTCGGCTGTGCGTTGTCTTGTCTGTCAGTCAGTCAGTAACGCAAGAGTTTTATATATACAGGGTTTATTAAAAGATGGGACATACTTCAAGGGGTGAAAGTACCCATCAATATAATCAATTTTTACTATGAAACCAAGTTCCATACACGATATCGCACTTGGTCCCATAGTAAAAGTTGTATGTTGTATGGTTATATTTAGGAAATAATAAAATATAATCTTTGAAAATAAAATATTAGAAAAAAAAACTCTGTGAATTTAGCCATTCACAGTACGAGTATAAATCGTAGTTGAGGATATACGCCACGTTAAAAAAACGAGAGCTGTATTTTAAAAAGCGACCGAAGTTTTCGCACCGCCATTCGTCGCAGTGTTGCCGTTACGGCCAACCCGCCTTGTAACTTGCCGAGTTTTATGGGATGCGCCAGCCGTTCGAGTATCAATCGTAGTTCGGGAAATATGCAGCGTTTAAAATACAAGAGCAGTATTTTAAAAAGTGACTGAAAGCGCACTGCCTTGCGTCGCAGACTCGCAGTGTTGCCGTTATGGCTAACCCGCCGCGGTATAACTTACCTAGTTTTATGGGACGAGCCTGCTTCTAAATATTTAGGAATTAATAAAATATTATTTTTTAAAACAAATATTACAAAAAAACTGTGAATTTAGCCATTACAAGTATAAATCGTACTTGAGGATACATGCCGCGTTAAAAAATGAGAGCAGTGTTTTAAAAAGCGACTGAAATTTGCACACCGCCATGCGTCGCAGTGTTGCCGTTACGGCCAACCCGCGGTGTAACTTACCGAGTTTTATGGGAGACGCGCCGGCCTCTACATATTTAGGAATTAATAAAATATAATCTTTGCAAACAAATATTATTAAAACACTCTGTGAGTATATCCGATAACAGTTCGAGTATCAATCGTAGTTGAGGATATATGCCGCGTTAAAAAAACGAGAGCTGTATTTTAAAAAGCGACCGAATTTTGCGCACCGCCATGCGTCGCAGTGTTGCCGTTACGGCCAACCCGCCGTGTAACTTACCGAGTTTTATGGGGAACGCGCCAGCTTCTAAATATTTAGGAAATAATTATGTAAGCGCCACCCGCGGCACTAAAGGTGGTTTCACAAGGGAAGTTTGAGCTTGAAAAACTCAGAATAAAAGTACAAATTGGTGGTGAATTTATAGTTGGGCAATAATGATAAGTGTTTAATTGAAAAATTGCGTTGTGATTGTGAACGCTTAAAAATAAAAATAATTTGGAACGATGAGTTACTTAATTTAATTTATAATCTTAAATTGTTTCCGTGCGTGTTAATAATCTAAATATATGCAATATTTTTTCATTTATATTCAAAAGTTTCAATCGCTGTCCGCAAGGTTTCAAAATACACTTCTTCCTGTCTCCTTATGGTGGTGTTTCTCTCGGCTCTTACATTTTCACGGGACACTACGGAAAACAGCATATGAACTGCACCACTAGAATAAGAATATTGTTTGATTAAGAGAAAAAAAATTAAGTAGCTTAATATGTAGTGGGTTCAAAATTGCGGCGGTAAAACAGCTCCTCCGCACATTAACCTGTTGATCTCGGCTGCTTTAATCTCTTGCTTTAATTTTAGAGAATAAGTACTGAGCTATTATTTATTATTTAAATATTCCTTTCATAATTCGCCATATTCGCAGCCTTAATGCGCCATGATTTGTTCACCTGAGCAGGCGGAGCACATTATTTTAACCGAATTATACGCAGGAATATTGTGGCGGTTAATCTAGAAACTGCGTCCGTTAAAGCTTTTCATAGGTAGTGGGTTCGAAATTGGGGTGGTAAAAAAGCTCCTCCGCACATTAACCTGTTGATCTTGGCTGTTTTACTTTAAGAGACTGAATACTATTGCTATTAACTATATTAATATTATTTGAATATTCCTTTCATAATTCGCCATATTCGCAGCCTTATAATACGCGGTGTGAATGCGCCATGAGTTGTTCGCCTGAGCAGGCGGAGCACATTATTTTAACCGAATTATACGCAGGCATATTGTGGCGGTTAATCTAGAAACTGCGTCCGTTAAAGCTTTTCATAGGTAGTGGGTTCGAAATTGGGGCGGTAAAAAAGCTCCTCCGCACATTAACCTGTTGATCTTGGCTGTTTTACTTTAAGACACTGAATACTATAGCTATTAACTATATTTATTATTTGAATATTCCTTTTATAATTCACCATATTCGCAGCCTTATAATACGCGGAGTGAATGCGCCATGATTTGTTCGCCTGAGCAGGCGGAGCACATTATTTTAACCGAATTATACGCAGGCATATTGTGGCGGTTAATCTAGAAACTGCGTCCGTAAAGGCTTTTCGGTTTAATAAAATTTAGAAACCTCTACTATGTAAATCCTACAGTTCTTTTGTTATTTGTTACTAATGATAATAACGTTATTTCTTACTGATAGTAGTAATAATGTTCTTTGTTACTGATTGGACTTGAAGTCTCTCTGTTATTTGTATAGATAGTTACGAAAGAGACATTTTTTAACACCATTAATCTGAAAACATATTGTCCTTTATATTTCTTATACCTAGTTACTTTATTACGTTCAGGAAAATTGTAACACACTCGAAACGAGGTCAAAAGTCCTTTTTACGAGCGTCGGTAACGGCCCGAAAGTTTGTGTAAGGATATTCAAATTACTTGTTGTGTACCCAACCCAACTAATACAATGTTTGACTATGGACGAGTAATAAAAAAAGATTGCTACCTATGTTAAGTTGGGTAAAGTGCTTCCCTTTTATCTTATAACTTGTTAAGGTTCATGTTATTTTATATTGTTAAAGCGTGGAAGAGATCATATTGTTACAGTTAACTAAATATTACTCGTGTATAAAATTATAGTAATTGTCTACTTTGTTATTCAATAAATGTTACACTTGCCTACATGATTACATTTAAATAAAGTTTTAAATATTTGTCATAATGTATTACAGCATTTATAGTATTAATAAATCCTACTAATCTAACTTAATTAACAACAGGATTTTTTATATAACTAGCTGATCCTCACGGAACCCGTGGAAATATCGGGATAAAATATAGCCTATGGCCTTCCTTGATAAATGGATAATTCAACACAAAAATAATTTATTCAATTCGGTCCAGTAGTTTCTGAGATTAGCGCGTTCAAACAAACAAACACACTCTTCAGCTGTGCTCTTCAGCTTTATAATATTAGTACTTATAGATTTTTACTTACAAAATGGTGCTCACAAGTACTATTCTTATGTCACATTATTGATACCTATACTTGAGAAGCCCGTGGCGCAGTGGTTAGCGCACTCGGCGTGCGATCGTTTAAGTAAGCAACTATAGCAATGGTCGGTCACGGGATGGGTGACCAAAAACTTTTTATCTCGAGCTCCTCCATGCTGCGTTTGCAGTCGTTAATACCCCACCAATCTGCATTGGGCCCGCGTAGTGGGTCATAGCCCAACCTCCTCATCGATCCATAAGGAAGTAGGCCCGTATCCCAGTAGTAGGGACTTATAGTGGCTGAAGATGATGATGATGATACTTCTTGATACCTAATTCTATAAAAAAACTATACCATTTTATATGTTTAGTCGAAAAATAAAAACATGGCCTTTATTTTTAAACTGAAGGTAATATTTTTAGGAAAACTAAAAAAGTTTAATTATTTTTCTTGTATTTTTTATACCTACCAAAACTTAACAAAAACCCATCTAAAAGGTGCTCAATAATAAAATGCCTATTTTAATCTTCCAAGGGCCGGGCTGGGGACAACCGTCACGCCAAGTTTCGTGCCAATTATACTTAAACACTCAAATTGAAATAAGGGACAGCGACATTTCGATTTAATGCCTAATTGGATTACTTTATTGTGTTTTAGCTTTTTATGGCGTTACGGAGTTGACAGTAATGTGGAGCAGAGGTCGGTTCAAGTTATGGGAAGAAACGGCGACAGCATACAAAGCTATTTTACTAAGGCGCTACTCGGAAAAAGTATGGACTTTTTGATTTAAAACTATAGGACGGTTACAGTTGTTACAAATCTGTTAATAAGATATTATATTTCTTCATACCTTTATCTAGATTCGTATATTTTCAAAAACACGATTTTATGATTTTGACACTTTTTCTTTTCGAAAAGACCTCTAAAAATACGAAAATTCAAGATTATACTTAAATGGGGTTACTTACACTATTGGAAATTGGATCCAATTAATTAGGATCGTATAGAAGCATTTTTTTTTAAATCGCTGTAGTTTTTAATACGAAGTGTCTTTGTGTTTTTTTTTTTTTGCCTAATCTGCAAAATCTGTCTCGCTCCCGTGCGCGTCGTTTTCTCTTTACTATCTCGCTTCAGCTTAATTTTTCCGAGTATCGCCCTAAGGCGTTTGATTGAAGAGCGGGATCTTCTAGCACAAGTGACTTTGACACCAAAATAAGTCTCATTTTTTTTATTCTTTTTTTATATTAAAAAGGGGCAAACGAGCAGACGAGCCACGTGATGGGAAGTAGACATCGTCGCCCATGGACATCTACAACACCAGAAGGGTTGCATATGCGTTGCCAGCCTTTGTGTTTAAGGGTCCTATTTACACGCTTTTTGAAGAACTCCATGTCATAGCACAGAGGGAACACCTCTGGAGGAAGCTCATTCCACATCTTACAAGTTCGAGGTAGGAACGAACGTGATGCCCGAACAGTTGTTGATTTCCAGGTGTCAAGAGTGTGGGGGTGTTTAGGATGAGTTCTACTCACTTGGCGTGCGGTGCGGTGGCGGAAGTGTGACGGTGGCACCAGTTCAAAAAGCTCCTCAGAACGTTCTCTTCTCACGTCTCTTCTATTAAGTTGTAACTGTAAACAGAAATAGGTACTTAAACTTTTTTCTATTTCTATTTTCTATAAAGTTGGACGACAGTAGCCATTCACTTTTACTTGTGATTAAAATTGTATATAATCGAACAAGAGAAAAGAGCAAGATATTTTATTCATAAGAGACTGATCCGATGGTACAGTAGTCAGGATCTGCCTACTGAAGGTCGCGATTTCGATTCCCACTCAAGACTCAAGTACCTATATAATGATAAACTTTCTGTGAATGTTGTGTATTTGTATTTTGTTTATATTTTCGGATTACTATCTTTACTTTGATATCCGTAAAATAAGCGAACAAGCTAGTTATCTAACTCTCTTTTTCAAAAATAAAAAAATAACAT
This sequence comes from Crambus lathoniellus, assembly GCA_949710035.1. Taxonomy (NCBI): domain Eukaryota; kingdom Metazoa; phylum Arthropoda; class Insecta; order Lepidoptera; family Crambidae; genus Crambus; species Crambus lathoniellus. The sequence continues at coordinate 22,187,105 of OX453310.1, forward strand.
TAATTCTGCTAAAAAAATACACATTAAAACACAAAATACACAGTAAAAAAAAATCATTTAGCCGAAATGGCCCCAACCTCAGCTTTTGCCACAGCAAGAAGTGTGACGCCGATTTTCATGTGGGGCCAAAATGTGGAGTAAAATGGTAACCAATATCCACCATAATAAAAGACCTTGCAACAACTAATACAAAACGCACACACACACATTCCCTTTAGCACACGCAAAAAGGTAAATAACATAATTGAAGCAACAATAAAAACGAATACAAAATTGGTGCGACCTCTTCAGAGGTAAATTAAAAAGCAAACTCATCCCAGATATCATTAAAGAAAGTCAAAATTACCTCAGCACTCAGACTAATGGAAGAAAACACTCCGAAGGGCCAAGTTTCTCTCGTAAAACAGATACGTTGGGGTAACGGCCCACTGAGTTTGTCTTCTGAGGTCCCCACTAAGGTGTGCTGTGACTCAAATTAATTTGTTCATTTACTTTTTAGAAACAAAGTAGTAAATTTAATATCTATTATAGGATTTACTTTTTTTCTTAATGAGAGTAATCCATTTCTTATTTAAATAAATTTGAACTACCGAATTTCGGCTCACATTCGGCACATTTAACCGAAATTCGGCCGGAGACGAACTTCGGTAGTACCGAATTTGAAACGAATTTCGGTGCATCTCTAGAATAATTAAGGCGCTACTCGGAAAAATATGGACTTTTTGATTTAAAACTATAGGACGGTTACAGTTGTTAAAAATCTGGTAATAAGATATATATTTCTTCATACCTTTATCTAGAATCGTATAGTTTCAAAAACACGATTTTATAATTTTGCCTCGACACTTTTTATTTTCGAAAAGACCTCTAAAAAATACGAAAAGTGAAGATTATTCTTAAATGGGGTTACTTACACTATTGGAAATTGGTTTAATTAGTGGACACCAATAATATTGAGGATCGTATAGAAGCATTTTTTTTTAATCGCTGTAGTTTTTTAATACGAAGTGATTTTGTGTTTTTTTTGCCTAATCTGCAAAATCGGTCTCGCTCCCGCGCGCGTCGTTTTCTCATTGCTATCTCGCTTCAGCACATTTTTTCCGAGTATCGCCTACTTTGCGCTCAAACACTCTCGTAAAAAGATAAGCCATAGCTCAGGTCCACACAAAAGTAGTGTTGACTCAAATTTATTTGTGATTCTCGTAAATATGAGCTACCCAAATGAGTTGAAAAAAAGTAGGTAAGTAAATATCTATCACGCATTTTTTTTTACTTTTATTTCGCACAAAGATGTTCTCAGTCTGAAGGGCCAAGGTTCTATCGTAAAACAGATAGGTACGTCGGGGTAAATAACGGTCCACTGAGTTTGTACTCTGAGGTGCGCTGAGACTCAAATTAATTTGTGGTTCTCCTTTTTGGGTATTTTTGGTATAAATAAAGTAAAGCTGTAGGTTTCCTTTATTTAATAAGTAATAGATTAGTCAAAATGAAATATTAAAAAATACGACTAATATTTTGAATAAGCATGTCTTTCATTTTCACTAATAAAAATTGAATTATGAATGCTAAAAAGTAAAAATATTGAGATAAAAGACTGTTTTAATTGCGGTCTCTGCGTTCGGTAGGTATGACAAGCAAGATACAATTTGAAAATGAAGTACTGGGTGGCGCAAATATTTACTGGCACTATAAAAATTACTTATTTTTTTACATGACACCTCCTATTATTCTGATATTAAAAACTGTGTAAGTAGTAAACAAATGTAAAATTCACTAAAAATAAACATGGACCGATATACTCCCCAAGAACGTGAAATAATCGTTTCAATGTTTTTACGTAATAAATTCATCAGTGATAAAAACACAACATGAATTTCGTCGACCATTTAAGTTCACCCATCTGCCCTGTCCAGACTTCTTTCTTTGGGTTATTTGAAATCTCTGGTGTACCTACATATGTGAACGAGCCACAGACTCTAGCAGCCCTAAAAGAAAACATTTTTCAAGAAAAGGAACATATCGCAGGAAGTATTACGGCAAGTTATCGAAAATGTCATAAATAAGGCTCAAAGGTTTTTTTTTTTATATAAAACTGGGCAGGCATTTGACCACCATCTTGTTTGTTAACAGGATGTGGCCTAAGATGTTGCATGCTTGTCCAGGAGATGCCTGTTCACTCTGGCCTTGAAGATACCAAGGTTGTAGTTATCGGGGAACACATAGGCAGGCAACGCATTCCATTCCTTAGCGGTTCGCATAAGAAACGAAGGTGCGTCAACTCTGGGGGTCACCATTTAAGAGACATCATCTTCAAATCCTAATGAGACAAAATTTAATGGCATTGTTCAGTACACCCCCGCCTAGACCCGCGGAATGGCATAGCGCAGTGGAAGCTGGTATTACTAGTATAGACTCCGGACAAAACTTGGTTTCAGCCGGGATGTAACTGAACAATTGGACTGCGATACACAGCGACTTAATTTAGATTAAGGTGAATTCTACATACGGGTCCATGGTGTCGAAGGTCTCCGGGGCAGAAGTGGTGAAGGGGGCGCCCCCATGTAGTTCTTCTTCTTCTGCAGACCTTACCAATTCGTCACCTTACTCACAAAACAAACACCACACAGGGTCCCAAAACACTGGGCGTCCCAGCAATGCACAATAACACACACGGGGGAGCTTGTTTATTAAGATATATTGTCCCGACAACAACGCGTGTGGTGGCACTCTTTATTTCAAAACGCCGCGACCGGGCCACTCTGGTAGATGGCGTCAAAATCTTGGTCGTACAAAACGGGATCGACAGGATAATTCAGGATTCAATTCAAACTCGATATGCCAGGCATATTCAACGCGAGCGTTTTTTTAACAATTCAGCAAAATTAATCCGACATCTTTTTCTTACAAGAATTCCAATCCATCAAGAGAACTGTCAACTTCAAGTGACAGCGAAATGTCAATTTGACGTGACATTAGGGATGCGTTCAGAAGTGTCGATCTTTTCCGAACATCCCCCCGCCCCGGACCGTTAAGAACGGTACGTCAATCTACGGGTAATCGGGAGAGCCCACTAACTGCTCTCTTCAAAACCGAATCTCGAACCAAAACCTCAGCAAAACGAGGAACTCCGTCAGTTCCGGGGTAGAGTTTAACAATGCGCCCCCTTCGCCAACATAGGGGCGGCAGGTTGGCATCCTTAATCAACACGAGGTCGCCAGTCTGGGGTGGGGTGGTTTTATCTGTCCACTTCACGCGCTGTTGTAGGATATGCAAATACTCCATCGACCAACGTGCCCAGAAGTTTTGGGACATCTGTTTCAAAAGTTGGTATCGCGACAAACGATGGGATCCTACATCCTGAATCGGATATTCAGGCAAAGCCAAAAGGGGCTGTCCGATCAAGAAATGACCTGGGGTCAACGCTTCCAGGTCATTCGGGTCCGAAGACAACGGGCACAAGGGTCGCGAGTTGAGGACGGCCTCAATTTTACAAAATACCGTATCAAGTTCCTCAAACGTGAGAATAGTTTCTCCAATCACGCGACGCAAGTGTGTCTTGGCAGCCTTTACACAAGCTTCAAAAATTCCTCCCCAGGTCGGACAAGCTGGAGGGCTAAACTTCCAGATTATCCCACGCCGGGAGAGGGTGGTTCCAATGTCTATTTTATTATCAACAAAAAACTTAACTACTTCCTTAAGATAATTCCACGTTCCCTTATAATTAGTACCACAATCGGAACGTATCAATGTCGGCAATCCTCTACGGGAAACAAATCTGCTCAAGGCGGCGACAAAGGCTTCGGTAGACAATTCCGAGACAATTTCCAAATGGACAGCCTTGGTGGACAAACACACAAACACGCACAAGTACGCCTTATAGGTTTTAGCATTACGCAGTCTCGAAGCCTTTACAGTAAAGGGACCGGCGAAGTCGGTGGCGACTCCGGCAAAAGCTCTACATTCCGTGACGCGATCAGCAGGCAAATCACCCATCTGGGGCTGCATGGTCGCGGCCTTCAATCGATAACAAGGCAGGCAACGGAAAACCACAGTGCGAATGGCTCGACGAGCAGACAAAATCCAAAATTCACGCTGCAAAATGGCCAACAAAGCATTACAGCCAGCATGTTGTGCATTCACATGGCGATCTGTTATTATCAGTTGAGTCAAATGTCCGGCTTTAGGTAACAAAAGGGGGTGACGAGCTCCATACGGCAGGTTCGCATTTCGAAGTCTTCCGCCGACTCGCAAAAGCCCACTCTCGTCCAGAAAGGGATTCAATCGCGATACCGCGCCCTTCAACTTGCGACGGCCTAAACGCAAAATTTCAATCTCGGACTCAAAACTATCAGCTTGTACTCTCCGGACCCAAAACAAGAGCGCGTCCCTACGCTCGTCCGGAGTGAGAACCGACGAATCACGCCTCGCGCGTGGGTTTCTGCAATTGTACACAAAACGTCTGATCCAAGCGGTAACACCAAGCAGCTTCTGTAAGGAGCTGTACCGATCCAACAACAAATCCTTTTCCCCGGCGGGGTTAGTCTCCAGGACGCATGCCCGCATATCAGGAACGGCTACGTTCGACAACGCTGGAGAGGGCGGCCACTCCGACTCAGGCCGCATCAACCACGGTGGGCCCCACCAGAGGGGGTGGTTAATTAGGGTTGGGGCTACACAACCCCGAGACGCACAATCCGCGGGATTCATGGTTCCCGGCACGTGTCTCCAAATCAACTCGATGTCGGAATTACAAATCTGCGACACTCGATTGGCCACAAACACGTCCAAGGTGTGCGCCGGAGCCTTCAACCAACAAAGGACGACCTGACTGTCCGTCCAAGCATAAACCTCTTGTATCTTAATAGATCGACCTAATGTGAGCCATACGTGGTTCAACAAACGCATTAGGAGGGCAGCTCCACACAATTCCAACCTCGGGATCGTATGACGAGTCCGAAGGGGAGCGACTTTGCTTTTCGCTATCACCAGATGCACAGCAACAACTCCGTCAACAGTAACGGTGCGGAGGTACACGGCCGCAGCAAATCCACGTTCGGAGGCATCGGAAAAGCCGTGAAGAGTAACTTTACAATTTTCAGAAGGGAGGAATAGCCTCGGCAAATGCACTTCATTAATCTCGGGGAGGGATGAAACGAAGCTCGACCAATCTCGGAGTAACTCGTCCGAGAGGGGTTCATCCCACGACACACCCGAAGCCCATAACCGTTGCAAGAAACACTTGGCCATAAACAGCACGGGGCAAATCCACCCATTGGGGTCAAAGGTACGTGCGACAGTAGACAATACTAAACGCTTGGTCCAGACTTTCGGTGGTCGTAAATCCACACAATAAGTGAACGTGTCAGAGACCGGTTTGTACTGTACGCCAAGGACGGTCACCACATGGGGATTATCAACATTTTCGAATAGGTGGGGGTCCTGCTGGTGCTCTTCGGGCAAACCTACCAGTACATCAGGCGAGTTGGATATCCATTTCCTCAACTCGTAACCTCCCGACTTCAAAAGGGCGGTGAGTTCGTCTCTCAGGACAATCGCCTCTGAGACAGATGAGGCGCCCGTGCAAATGTCATCCACATAGACGTCACTGGCCAAAATGGCGGAGGTGCGAGGGTATCTCAAGCGCTCCTTCTCGGCCAACTCCAACAAAGAACGAATCGCAACAAACGGGCTCGAAGCCAAACCGTACGTATTCGTATTCAATTCATAAATCAACAAGGGGTCCCTAGGACTCTCTCTCCACAAAATCAATTGGTACCTCCTATCCTCTGGATGGATGACCGTTTGTCTGAACATCATCCGGATGTCAGTCATAAATACAATTTGGTGCCGCCGGAAGTTGGTCAAAATGTCTGAGATCTCCGTGTGCAGCTTGGGACCTACATGCAGACACTGGTTCAAGGACGCTCCAGTAGAGGTGGGAGCCGAACCGTCAAAGACCACCCGAATCTTTCCGGATTTCAAAACGGCGTGGTGCGGCAGATAGAAGTGCTCAACGGAGCGCCAATCCAAATCGCTCACGGACATGTGCCCTAACTCCTCATACTCCCGCATGAATTCAACATACTTCTGGCGGAAGACCGGATCCTTGCTCATGCGACGCTCCATCGCCATTAGCCTACGTTCCGCTAGCGGTCGGGATTCGCCCAGAGGAGGTCGGCCGGCACGAAAGGGGAGACGGGTGATCAAACGACCAGAGCGGAGGCGACCAGTGTTATTCTGGTAATACAACTCGCATTCATCCGCTACTGGGTCGACCCGCGGGGCTGGTGGAGGTTCCTCAACCTCCCAAAACTTCTGCACCACTTCGGAGAGAGACACATTAAAAACAAGACCGCGATCCTCATCAAGGGAATCCAAAACGCGGCGAGCAGGGCCCATCACAACTGTACCGAGTGTCGTCTGCAGAGCTACCAAGCCATCTGGCTGCAAACCTCGCTTCCCCGTCAACAAAACTCGCCCCAGGACATCGGCTCCAAGGAGAGCATCAATCGGGCCTGGGCGGAAGAAATTTGGATCGGCGAGTGGGGAATCAGACACCAAAGACAACATACTCGGTCCCAAGTCAACTGAAGGTTGACGGCCAACAACTGTGTCCAACACAATCGCCGAGGTCTTAATGCCTGGCGTGGACTTATTACGTGATGTAAATGTGAAGTCAACATGCCCTAACAACCCGGGGACTTTCACATCGCCAACACCTCTCACGCCTTCCGTGTGGGGGTGCACCTTGAGGCCCAACCGCCTAACTAACCAAGATGACACAACACACCCCTGAGCACCGGAACCCAACAAGGCGCGAACTTCCACAAGGTCGCCATTCAATCCCCTGACAAGCACAGAGGCCGTGGGCAACAAAACGGTCTCTGGAGGGGTGGCTACAATCGACCGTAAACACGTTGATTGCTAGTATGTGGGGTCCCCAGACGTCCCCCCATGGTAAGGGGGTCGCTCATAGCGATCCAGTGGGTCCCATTCTCCCACATACTGCCCACGTCCAATTCGCCCGGTATCAGGCGGGTTATATCTCCCGGCCCCTTGAAGACGGGGCGGGCGCCGCTCCAAACGCGGGTATTCGGCGAGCGGCGGCGAGAATCGGTGCCTAGCATCCACCGTGTACGTCGCCCCATAGTCGCGGGGGCACGGTGACCGATTTTCAGAAGGGGGGTCCCGGGGACCCCCGGCTGTGCGAGGCTCAACACGTTGCGGGGGGCTTCTACGACCTCCCGCAACGCTCGCAAAATCGAACCCCCTAGTTGGGGACCGATTTCCCATGGAGGGGTCCGTGGGACCCCCGCCCGTGCGAGGCTCAAAACGTCGCGGGGGGCCTCTACGACCTCCGGCAACGCTCGCATAACTCATCCCCATCCTTGGGGATCGGTTTCCCATGGGGGGGTCCCTGGGACCCCCGCCCGTTTGAGGCTCCAAACGTGGCGGAGAGCGTCTGGGGCCACTCTGGTGGCCACTAGAACTGCTGCGGGATGCAAACACCGCGGGGGGTCCGAGACCCCCACCCATACGAGGTGATCCTGCAGCGACGCGCTGCGGCGCTCCGCCGCCCTCTGGGCTGTTCATGCAGAGGAGGGGATGGTGGTTGCCCTTACAAAAGCGGCATGGGTGCGCTTGGGTACATTCGCGCTGCATGTGCAGGCCCAAGCACGAGTAGCACCATGTCCGTTGTCGCGCGATCGCTCGACGGCCTTGGACGCGCTGGTCGAGGAACTTATCACAACGGGTCGTGCTGTGACCCGGTTCCCGACAGTACAAGCAGCGGGCGGTCTCCTGGACGGCGGCATAGCGGCCGGGCGCGCGAGGGGCCATACGCCCCCTACGGGGGGGTCCGGTGGGGGACCTACTCTGTGGCACAGGTCGTTCGGGTCCCATAGGACCGGCCAGAGAGGAATTATCTGCCAGTCTACTCTCTCCTTCCAGGAACGACAAGAGGTCCGAGAAGGGTGGCAGATAAGTCGCACTATCCCCACCATACTGCTGCTCAAAACGGACCTTAACAGAGTCCGGCAACTTTCCCAGGACAATGTGCAGTAACAAAAACGACCACTGCTCCACTGGGAGTTTTAAGTTTTTTAATGCGTTGTAGGCAACCAACAGCGGATTCAACAAAGCCACTCTCAAGTGCATCACGCTGGCAACGCGGGGTAAATTCAAAATGGCGGCAACATGGTTGTCCGCCAGACGTCGTACGTTCTGGTACCGACGGGCAATCAAATCCCTAGCAATAGGGTAGTTTTCATCCGAGGGGGCCAAATGTTGAACCGATTCAAGGGCCTCCCCTTCCAACACGGATAACAATTACGCTAACTTCTGGCCCTGGGTCAAATCATCCCGGGCATGTACCAGACTATCAAAAATATTAATAAAGCCCTCCCAGTCCTCTAGACGACCAGCAAAACGCCTTAAGTCTAAGGGGGCCAATCTAGCAAAGAGAGGGGGCATACTCTTAGATGTGACCGGGGACGGGCTCGGTTCATTCTCTCTTGCCACTTGCAAAGGTCGAGCCACCTGGGTAATTCTGTCCGCAAAATCATAACACTGGTCCACATCCAAACCGACTTCTTGTCGCATTTCCACCTCGGCCTCAACAGTCCTTTCCAAAAATAAGGCATACTGTTCATCAACAACAGCCAAACGTATGGGCAGATCTACGTATCTGTTCAACAAGGCCTCCGTCCTATCCGGTCGATCCAACAATGCAACCGCAGAAGCTAACCACCGTAACTCAGAACGTATTTTGGCTTTAGCAGAGGAGGCCGTCATTGTAACGTCACAAATTTATCAACAAAAACAACAAATTCAAAATATTCACTATAACACAAAATCTCCAATATTTGGAGGTTATTAATAACCACAAAATTCCAATATTACAACAACAAAGTATTTATAATGACACAAACTCTTAAATATTTGGAGGTTATCAGAAAACAACAAAACTCAAGCATATAATTATAACTCTAACTCTCAAGAGGTTATAACTTAGACACAAATTAACTTTGCCTTTATAAGTCAAAAAGTTATTCAGTTCAAACAAATCACTGACTATTGAAATTCACTTGGATATCAACATACAACAAGAAAATTTTAATTATTTCAAAGCACAAGTTTCAATAAGTTTCAATGTGTAAATAATGTCTTAAATCATTTAAGCTTCACTAAGTATTGAGTGCAAACTTATTAGGTACCCAAGCCCTTTTAGGACAACTTTTTATTAGCTATTATTTAGCAACAAACTTGTCAATATTCACAACTCAAATTTGCTAACAAAACTAAATAATAATTATTATGAACAAAGAAAGGCATCTGTTTACATTTTGGAACTTAAATACATGACAATTAATTACAAGACATGGAACCAATAACAAAGGAATGCCCTTTACTTTTCAAATGCAAGTTAATTACCATTTACAAGTACAAATTAATCTAGTCCGGACCAGATGGTCATCAATACGGCACTGATTAATAGACAAAGTTTTGGCGTGGGCCTCTCAGGCCTTCAAACTACGCTACTGCTGCCAAGAAATGTTCAGTACACCCCCGCCTAGACCCGCGGAATGGCATAGCGCAGTGGAAGCTGGTATTACTAGTATAGACTCCGGACAAAACTTGGTTTCAGCCGGGATGTAACTGAACAATTGGACTGCGATACACAGCGACTTAATTTAGATTAAGGTGAATTCTACATACGGGTCCATGGTGTCGAAGGTCTCCGGGGCAGAAGTGGTGAAGGGGGCGCCCCCATGTAGTTCTTCTTCTTCTGCAGACCTTACCAATTCGTCACCTTACTCACAAAACAAACACCACACAGGGTCCCAAAACACTGGGCGTCCCAGCAATGCACAATAACACACACGGGGGAGCTTGTTTATTAAGATATATTGTCCCGACAACAACGCGTGTGGTGGCACTCTTTATTTCAAAACGCCGCGACCGGGCCACTCTGGTAGATGGCGTCAAAATCTTGGTCGTACAAAACGGGATCGACAGGATAATTCAGGATTCAATTCAAACTCGATATGCCAGGCATATTCAACGCGAGCGTTTTTTTAACAATTCAGCAAAATTAATCCGACATCTTTTTCTTACAAGAATTCCAATCCATCAAGAGAACTGTCAACTTCAAGTGACAGCGAAATGTCAATTTGACGTGACATTAGGGATGCGTTCAGAAGTGTCGATCTTTTCCGAACAGGCATACATATAAAAAACTAATTCTAGTTTCCTAATTTAGAAAAAAAGTTGTAGCTGAACCAAATAGTGCCAGTACTTTTGCGCAAACCCAGTATTTAGAAAAAATCTCAAAACCTAAGTTTTTACCATAAAGTTAATAAGGTATATTAACTTTATGATTTTTACACAATAACTTTTTCTAAATACCTACTTCATTCTCAACTTTTCAATAATAAAAATTGCATTGTGAATGCAAAAAAGTGAAAATTTAAATAAGATACAATTTGCCAAAATTTTTTTATATCTTTTTTATAGTGAGGGGTATGCGTTTACGCATAGGTACCCCGTCCACATAGGTGTGCAGAAGGAGGTTATGTGGTACTCGCCCAGCCGCTTCCTGACCCCTCATCAGTCGCAAAGACTCGATGGGGGGTCAGGAGGGGTAATAACCTACTCTAATATTAAAACCAAACATTAACTTAACATGGTATGACCTTAGACATACCATGTTAAGGTCATTTTTCAATTTGACGACTCTGTATCAAATAAAACAGGGAGAAAAAAAACAACCCTTGCCACCTTATTACAAAACCTGGACTAAAATAGTCCTGGTTTAAAACTGGTACTAAACTGGTGCTGTCACTTTCATTTTCCAAACGAAAGACAGAATTAGCATCAATTTTTAAACCAGGTCTAACTTTAATCCACGTTTTGTAATAAGGGGGTTGGAGTTTCTTGCCGGTTCTTCTCCAAGGTCTCCCGCTGTAGGGTTTGCGAACCGATGGCGTAGCATCTATGACGTTCACAAGTATTGTAAATAACAATCTAAATTGAATAAACAAATTTGACTTTGACTTTGACTTTAAAACTGAGTTTATGTTTTCATTTCATCTTGCAAATTAGGGCGATATGCCGCCAAGTTGTGGTTTTTAAACAGTTAAAGTAACTAGTGCTCCGCCCGCGACTTCGTCCCCGCGGAACCGATATATTCACAAAATTTTCTTACAAACTCTGACCCCCCTTTTTACCCCCTAAGATCCTCTCTTAGTTCTTCCCTGCACTCCCCAAGGAACATACCTACATGCTAAATTTCAGCTTATTGCGCAAAGTAGTTTCGGCCGCGCCTTGTCTGTCAGTCAGTCAGTACCGCAATAGTTTTATACTTAGATAGAAACCTTGAAAACATTATTAGGTTTTATTAATAGAGTATTCAGGTATGTAACGAATAAACTCAAAAACTCTTACCGATTTAAAAAATTCTCACACTTTTAGAATGCTACTTTATTCCTGATTAACATAGGCTATAGAATATTTTGAAAAAAGTTAGGATCCGTATGAAAACCTCGAAAATGTAACTCAAGGTGTGAAAAAAGATACCAAAAAAAATCTTTACACCGCGTACGCTGCTGAAACTATTGACAATAATTAAGCAAAGTAATGTACTGCATTTTTATAGAGGACATCAATATCTACAAAAAGTCCGCGATACCACAATATGTCTAACTATTACAGTTACGTCACAATAACTATTTTTTCATGTTAAAATATGCAATAGTAACGCCGTTACAAATTAAGCCACATTATTCGTACCTTGGTATTAATCCTTATCCAAATAAATCATTTCGTATTCAAGACTGTTTCAATACCTGTAGATTACTCTTTGAATTGATGAAATCCGATATTTCATTCCAAAGATATTAAGGATTTTGGTCTGTGTCTTGAGCGCGGACCGAAAAGTACGAGAGGCGTGTGCACATCTATGAGACAGGTATCCCCGGGGCTGGGTTTTCCCTGAGGATCCCATTCCCCGAGGATCCTGTCCCGGAGGATCCCGATAATAATAAAAGTAAATGTAATCACATTTATCGCATTCGGGATGCTCCGGAACAGGATCCTCAGGGAATGGGATTCTCAGGGAATAACCCCCCCTCTCTACGCAGCGGACGCTACCGACATTGAATGTTTTAACTTTTTCATATTTATCCCAAAATGTTTAAAAATTAGATGTCCATCCGTGCGAAACCGGGGCGGGCCGCTAGTATTAGATAAACTAATTTGAGTTTATTATTAAATGTCTAACAAGGATTAATAATTCAAATGACACAGTATATTAATTGGCCTAAATCTCAATCTAGATTTGTCAACCTTCGATTAGATCTAAGATTTAATCTTGAACTAGACCTTGATTGAGCTATCATATTGATTAGATTGAGACCCTCTATCCATTATAATATTATAAATGCTAAAACAACTATCAGCCTGAGCTCTCTCATCGATTTTGGTTAATTTAAGCAAAGTAAAGCCGAGGGAATAAAGATTCTTTTAATATTGCTTGCTTTCATTTATGACGTAAAATTGTATTGTTCGTAACCTTTTCCTCGGTTTAAAAAAAGTTTGTCGGTTATTACTTAGCGTTTTGTTATAAAGTTCGTGAGGTGTTATCTAGTGTGGTCAGTGATGTCAGACGTACGGTAATTACCGTGTTTATACGGTATTTTTAAGCCTTGTACGGTAATCTATCGTGGTACGAAAAACTTACGGTAATTTTAAGAACAGTGCAAAATTTCGACAAAACGTACGGGTGGTAATATTAAACCGGCCTAGGGGCCGATTCTCAGGCAATCGAGAAAAGTTCACTTTTATATGCTCGAAATTCAAATATAACACAGTTTTTGAATTGTTAGAATTTCACAATCGAAAAAGTTCGATCGAAAACCAGTCGAATGCTACGAGTGGTAAAAACCAATAGATGTTCGTATACGAACTTAGCTGACAAAATGAATTTGTTGACATGTGGAACAGTTTTGTTTATTTGAAACGTTCTAACTTTTCAATAGAAACCACAAACAAAATGTTCGACATACGAATTACCACACTGAAAAAGTTCGAATGCCTGAGAATCGGGCCCCTTATCTCTGAACTGACCCATAGATAAGTAAGTGGATCGGACTAGGGATCCGCAAAAAGTATCGATACCTGAGTGTATATAATTTAGTACTCGATACTTTTCACCAATAGTCGATACTTACTTGACGATAGTATTGAGCCCGAACCCTGAATACAACAAACAAATTTTGAAAAAGAAGGAAAACTAATCCTTGGGAGGGGGTGTAAAGCGAATTTAACCGATTTTTCATACAATCATCTTGTACGGTTATTTAGGGGCGCATTTTACGGTAATTCTGGCAACACAGTCTGGCTACGCTGAGTGTGGTATTGTTGAACGAATGAGTATTGATAGTAATGAGGTAATGTATTGCTTTTTTTTCTAAAATTTACATGACTCTGAAGCAAATAGGTAACAGAACATACTTTAGACAACAACTTAGACTGGATCTTATTTTGCTATGAGGTGAATTTTGAGAAATCCGTTCTTAGCGGATGCCAAAGTTGTAATAGCTATGTACAGTCAGGGAAAAATTCGGTGAACCACTTCTTCCTTCTTTTCGTGTGGTTGGTGCCTCGCCATTCATGCGCAGACCCTTTTACTATTTGGTTATGTAATAAACCAGGGTAGTACAATGACTACAATGCATAAACAATTAGGAATAGGGACTGCAAGGGAACGGTGAGGCGCCAGCAACGCGAAAATACGTAAGAATTGCTTCACCGATTTTGTCCTTGACTGTGTGTATGAAATTGGTGCGCAATTTGTTCAGTGGTAAAGAGCTCTATGTTCATAGATCAGTCGGTAAGTAAGTTTCTGTTTAAGAGATTATACATATAAAAGGCAGCCACCTTTTTATATGTTTAATCTCTTAAACAGAAATTACTCGCAAATGAAGTCGCGTACAAAGCCTTTACCTTCATTTTTGCAATTAAAAACACACAGAACGTAAGCAGGCAAACACATATTTCTTGGGAAGAAAAAACATGCCGTGACTTTTAAATTCATTGGAGACTACATACTTTAATGTTCCCTAAGGAACTGAATGACCCTACCCGTGACGATGCAGCAATTTTTTTCCTAGAGCCCGTTGCATATTTGAGCATGTACTACAAAATTGGATTGGGGTAATTTGCATTTTTTATAGCTAACGAATAGCCGAAGGGAGTGGGGTAAATCACGATCGTTAACATACAAGGGTTCATTATTGACAGAGTTGTGTAATTAGTGTAAATTTTTTTCATCATGTTAGGCTTCGTACTTTCAATAAGCAAAAAAATGATCCATTAAACATATTGGTGCAATTTTCATTAAAAAAATATATATATTTAAAAAGATACTTGTCTAGACCGCAACGTTTTAGGCAACCCACTCGCGATATATTGTTATGCATACCTCTTACTTAATTTGATATAAAATACTTTTCATCATTAAACAGATGGGGGTCGATGTTTATTCGTATTCTCTATCTGTAAGTACATATAGGGCAGAAGCCCCGGTTTTGGCCACTTTTTGCTCAAAAAGTTTTCTAAACAACTTTTCGCCATTTTTGCTAGAGGCAATATTAAACCGGCCTAGGGGCCGATTCTCAGGCAATCGAGAAAAGTTCACTTTTATATGCTCGAAATTCAAATATAACACAGTTTTTGAATTGTTAGAATTTCACAATCGAAAAAGTTCGATCGAAAACCAGTCGAATGCTACGAGTGGTAAAAACCAATAGATGTTCGTATACGAACTTAGCTGACAAAATGAATTTGTTGACATGTGGAACAGTTTTGTTTATTTGAAACGTTCTAACTTTTCAATAGAAACCACAAACAAAATGTTCGACATACGAATTACCACACTGAAAAAGTTCGAATGCCTGAGAATCGGGCCCCTTATCTCTGAACTGACCCATAGATAAGTAAGTGGATCGGACTAGGGATCCGCAAAAAGTATCGATACCTGAGTGTATATAATTTAGTACTCGATACTTTTCACCAATAGTCGATACTTACTTGACGATAGTATTGAGCCCGAACCCTGAATACAACAAACAAATTTTGAAAAAGAAGGAAAACTAATCCTTGGGAGGGGGTGTAAAGCGAATTTAACCGATTTTTCATACAATCATCTTGTACGGTTATTTAGGGGCGCATTTTACGGTAATTCTGGCAACACAGTCTGGCTACGCTGAGTGTGGTATTGTTGAACGAATGAGTATTGATAGTAATGAGGTAATGTATTGCTTTTTTTTCTAAAATTTACATGACTCTGAAGCAAATAGGTAACAGAACATACTTTAGACAACAACTTAGACTGGATCTTATTTTGCTATGAGGTGAATTTTGAGAAATCCGTTCTTAGCGGATGCCAAAGTTGTAATAGCTATGTACAGTCAGGGAAAAATTCGGTGAACCACTTCTTCCTTCTTTTCGTGTGGTTGGTGCCTCGCCATTCATGCGCAGACCCTTTTACTATTTGGTTATGTAATAAACCAGGGTAGTACAATGACTACAATGCATAAACAATTAGGAATAGGGACTGCAAGGGAACGGTGAGGCGCCAGCAACGCGAAAATACGTAAGAATTGCTTCACCGATTTTGTCCTTGACTGTGTGTATGAAATTGGTGCGCAATTTGTTCAGTGGTAAAGAGCTCTATGTTCATAGATCAGTCGGTAAGTAAGTTTCTGTTTAAGAGATTATACATATAAAAGGCAGCCACCTTTTTATATGTTTAATCTCTTAAACAGAAATTACTCGCAAATGAAGTCGCGTACAAAGCCTTTACCTTCATTTTTGCAATTAAAAACACACAGAACGTAAGCAGGCAAACACATATTTCTTGGGAAGAAAAAACATGCCGTGACTTTTAAATTCATTGGAGACTACATACTTTAATGTTCCCTAAGGAACTGAATGACCCTACCCGTGACGATGCAGCAATTTTTTTCCTAGAGCCCGTTGCATATTTGAGCATGTACTACAAAATTGGATTGGGGTAATTTGCATTTTTTATAGCTAACGAATAGCCGAAGGGAGTGGGGTAAATCACGATCGTTAACATACAAGGGTTCATTATTGACAGAGTTGTGTAATTAGTGTAAATTTTTTTCATCATGTTAGGCTTCGTACTTTCAATAAGCAAAAAAATGATCCATTAAACATATTGGTGCAATTTTCATTAAAAAAATATATATATTTAAAAAGATACTTGTCTAGACCGCAACGTTTTAGGCAACCCACTCGCGATATATTGTTATGCATACCTCTTACTTAATTTGATATAAAATACTTTTCATCATTAAACAGATGGGGGTCGATGTTTATTCGTATTCTCTATCTGTAAGTACATATAGGGCAGAAGCCCCGGTTTTGGCCACTTTTTGCTCAAAAAGTTTTCTAAACAACTTTTCGCCATTTTTGCTAGAGGCAATATTAAACCGGCCTAGGGGCCGATTCTCAGGCAATCGAGAAAAGTTCACTTTTATATGCTCGAAATTCAAATATAACACAGTTTTTGAATTGTTAGAATTTCACAATCGAAAAAGTTCGATCGAAAACCAGTCGAATGCTACGAGTGGTAAAAACCAATAGATGTTCGTATACGAACTTAGCTGACAAAATGAATTTGTTGACATGTGGAACAGTTTTGTTTATTTGAAACGTTCTAACTTTTCAATAGAAACCACAAACAAAATGTTCGACATACGAATTACCACACTGAAAAAGTTCGAATGCCTGAGAATCGGGCCCCTTATCTCTGAACTGACCCATAGATAAGTAAGTGGATCGGACTAGGGATCCGCAAAAAGTATCGATACCTGAGTGTATATAATTTAGTACTCGATACTTTTCACCAATAGTCGATACTTACTTGACGATAGTATTGAGCCCGAACCCTGAATACAACAAACAAATTTTGAAAAAGAAGGAAAACTAATCCTTGGGAGGGGGTGTAAAGCGAATTTAACCGATTTTTCATACAATCATCTTGTACGGTTATTTAGGGGCGCATTTTACGGTAATTCTGGCAACACAGTCTGGCTACGCTGAGTGTGGTATTGTTGAACGAATGAGTATTGATAGTAATGAGGTAATGTATTGCTTTTTTTTCTAAAATTTACATGACTCTGAAGCAAATAGGTAACAGAACATACTTTAGAGAACAACTTAGACTGGATCTTATTTTGCTATGAGGTGAATTTTGAGAAATCCGTTCTTAGCGGATGCCAAAGTTGTAATAGCTATGTACAGTCAGGGAAAAATTCGGTGAACCACTTCTTCCTTCTTTTCGTGTGGTTGGTGCCTCGCCATTCATGCGCAGACCCTTTTACTATTTGGTTATGTAATAAACCAGGGTAGTACAATGACTACAATGCATAAACAATTAGGAATAGGGACTGCAAGGGAACGGTGAGGCGCCAGCAACGCGAAAATACGTAAGAATTGCTTCACCGATTTTGTCCTTGACTGTGTGTATGAAATTGGTGCGCAATTTGTTCAGTGGTAAAGAGCTCTATGTTCATAGATCAGTCGGTAAGTAAGTTTCTGTTTAAGAGATTATACATATAAAAGGCAGCCACCTTTTTATATGTTTAATCTCTTAAACAGAAATTACTCGCAAATGAAGTCGCGTACAAAGCCTTTACCTTCATTTTTGCAATTAAAAACACACAGAACGTAAGCAGGCAAACACATATTTCTTGGGAAGAAAAAACATGCCGTGACTTTTAAATTCATTGGAGACTACATACTTTAATGTTCCCTAAGGAACTGAATGACCCTACCCGTGACGATGCAGCAATTTTTTTCCTAGAGCCCGTTGCATATTTGAGCATGTACTACAAAATTGGATTGGGGTAATTTGCATTTTTTATAGCTAACGAATAGCCGAAGGGAGTGGGGTAAATCACGATCGTTAACATACAAGGGTTCATTATTGACAGAGTTGTGTAATTAGTGTAAATTTTTTTCATCATGTTAGGCTTCGTACTTTCAATAAGCAGAAAAATGATCCATTAAACATATTGGTGCAATTTTCATTAAAAAAATATATATATTTAAAAAGATACTTGTCTAGACCGCAACGTTTTAGGCAACCCACTCGCGATATATTGTTATGCATACCTCTTACTTAATTTGATATAAAATACTTTTCATCATTAAACAGATGGGGGTCGATGTTTATTCGTATTCTCTATCTGTAAGTACATATAGGGCAGAAGCCCCGGTTTTGGCCACTTTTTGCTCAAAAAGTTTTCTAAACAACTTTTCGCCATTTTTGCTAGAGGCAATTAAAATAAGGCATTTTAAGGTAATAATAACAACCGTTAGAATTCCATAAGTCATACGATATTTTCAATAAATTCCATTTTCTGTTTTAAAAAATGTTTTGTATGAAAATTTTAAGAAATTTGTTTTGGATGAAATACTTTATAAACTTTTGTTTTTTACAATTAAATTGTTGTTTTGCAATTGATTGGTTTCTAGCGTATTAGAACATATTGATTTAACCTGGGTTTGGTTTTGTTTTTTCGCTATACTTACAAAAGTTTAACTATCAATAAGTGACCAAAACCGGTACATTGGCACCTCTCTCTCTCACACATTTTGTGTTATGTACAAAAAACTATTTAACTTTTTTAAATTTGAAAAATGTACCTTTAAAGGTGGATAAATTATCTATAATTTGAGATATAATTTGTATCTTAAATACCTAAGACCATTTAGTACTTAGCGCTTAAAAGTCAAAAAATCCTTAAAGTGGCCACAAAGGGTACCTCTGCACTACCTACTATAAAGAGGAAAGATTTGATTCTTTGTTTCTTTATTGTGTATATTTGTAATGATTAAACTCAAAACTACTGAACCGTTTTTGATTCTTTCGCCAGTAGAAAGCTTCCCGCCCGAGTGACATTATGCTATATTTTATCCCGATTTCCCCACGGGAACGGAAACCACGCAGGTAAAACCGCAAGGAACCCCTAGATATAATATAAATAAATCCTTCGATAAAATAAACGATTCTAATAAATGATCATACCTCATTTATTTGCTTGCTACAAAATGCTATACTTATAATGTATTTTTTTAACAAGGAGTCATAATATGCCAGTCTCATACAAAATTCCATCCCCAAGTTTAAAGAGATGGGCAAAATTTGAATGTTTTTGTTGTTTGTGTACTAATACTAGGTTACACACCAAATTTCAGCTTTCAAGAACTACCTAGAAAGTCCCTAATAAATTTTGATGATCTTCAATGAGTGACGAAATCGGAGTTTTTTAGATGATTGATACTTGAATATTGTCCACATCCCACATCAATCAAATGACTACCAATAAATTAAGTACACCTGACCACAAACACATAACTTCGTCAGTACCTACATAACGTCATATACTCACAAGACGTACTACCTACAAGGCTCACGAGATCCAATTCCCTCTCCTCGAAAGCCTCCGGTGCCTGAACGAGGTAACGAGAACGTTGACCTCATATCATAACATGTAATCTTGTTGGCTACCTATCTAGGCTATAGGTACTCGGAAGTTTAAGATTCTAGGAGCGAACGAATGGATCAAAAGTAGCCATACCTACATCAAAATAATTTACTACTATATATTAGTGGAAAATACATAAATTGATGTTGCTTATAGCTGCAATATTTGTGTAAGAGCTAGCGGGTGTTTTTTTTTTTTATTAATGCTATGGAACTCTTGTATGGATTATAAAAAAACATATTTCATTGATGTACGGTCTAGGCTCCTGGCTAAACGTCAAATCGTAACAAAAACAAAACACAAATAAATCTGAAAAATAAATCCCTAAGTGTACCTATCCATTCATATTTTACTTTTGAATACCAGGGTCAAAGTAATCAGAAAAAGGGTTACGTAAGTTCCGACATAGACAAAACCCTCCGATTTCCCGAAAAATGTGGGGTAACAATTCATCCGCCGTGGAAATGGCAGTAGCTCCCAAAATATGGGTATTCCATATTCAAAGATAACAAATGCAGATGGATCACAAACATGATTTTGGAACGTTCTACTCAAGTGAAAGATAAAGCAAAAGGAAATAGGTTTATTGTCCTTACGAGATCGAAAGTAGGGAATCCTTTTAGGGCAGGACTTTGGAACGACACCGTTTTGTCAAAAAACCTTTGCCGGTTTTTCGTGGCGTCCGCTGAAACTTTGATGCGGCCCGAGTCGCTACTTATCCCGCGGGGTAAGGTACCCGAATACCGCTCGATCCATTTAGCAATGCTGTGAATAAATTATGGACAATACTTCCTTTTCTTTGCTTTCGAGCCTGTAGCTGCAGTGGTTGGTGTGCTCGGCTGGCGATCTTTGAAGTTAAGCAACTTTCGCAGTGGTCGGTCACGGGATGGGTGACCAAAAACTTTTCATCACGAGCGCCTCCGTGCTTCGGAAGGCGTTAAGCCGTTGGTCCCGGCTGCATTTACAGTCGTTAATCACCAATCCGCATTGGGCCCGCGTGGTGGGTCATGGCATGGCCCATCCATAAGGAAGGCCTGTGCTCCAGCAGTGGTGACATGTGGCTGATGATGATGATGATTTTCTTTTACAGAAAAAGAATACAAATAATAAGCTGGGGTTTGTGGAGTTGGTTATCAGTAAAATAACAAGTAAGAGAGTTTTGCATGTCTAGCTAGACAATCGATTTGTCAATATTTTTTTATAGAAAGCATAGGAAAAATTGTAAAAAACAGCAACCACTAGTCACACAAGTCCCGTCCGAAAAATCTTGTCCGCTAAATTGCATTGTGTAATTATCCTGAAGTAGTTACTACTACATAGTTACTACTATGAAAATTGTAAATATTTAGTAGGAAAATTTATAAGAGAGAAAATCATAAATATAGTTTACCATATTATATTAACTTTTTTGCATTCACAGTGCAATTTTTATTATTGAAAACAAATTGAAAATATTGAAAATTAAGTATTAGAAACACACAACAACACAACAGCGCGTTATAAGTACATTTTGGATAAATTCGTGTGTTCTAGCTGTTCGACGCTTCTCCTATGGACTCCGTAGCTCAGTCCGTAGACAGAGAAAGATCGTGGGTTCGATTTCCATCGGAGCTTGTTGTGAGCCGGGCTTCGATCAACAATAACAGTACTATTGGTTGACCGAAGGAGCCGGGTCGATTTTTCTAATACCTACTTTATTTTTAATAGTTTACCATACTAGTCAATAATTAAATCACAGGTAATTAAGGGTCAAGCATAGTTAAGAAGTTATGTCATATCATAAATCAGCTTTTATTAATAAAACAATAGTAGATTGTATTACAAGGGAGCAAAATAACATATTTACGGCGAGGGCGCTATTTTGAATCCAGAGCGCAGTGAAGGATTCTAGAGTAGAATCCCGAGCACAGCGAGGGATTCTAAAGTAGAATCCTGAACGCAGCGAGGGATTCAATATACGTCGCCCGAGATGAAAATAATTTTGCGGCCGAATAATACACTCTACTTTTCATTTCGAATATAAGGAAAGTAAATACAGAGTGTATTTTCATCCCCCTCTATAAGAAAAGCAATAAAGACAACTAAAACTATCTAGAAAAATGAAAGAAAGGTGGCGGGGGGCTTCGCTTTCTCTGTTTTTTCTATAATAGGTATAATATAAAATATAAAAAAATTGAAGTTTTTAAAGAACGAAAAAAAATTTTAGAACAAAAAAAATTTTTTTGAATAAAAAAATTTTTTTATATGTCTATCGGATGCCTCCTAACTATCTCCGGAGTACTAGCCTAGTAGTAATAGGGGGTTGAAAATTTTGTTAGATTTTAGCTAGGTACGCTACGAGACGCACCGTTTTTGAGATATTTTTGAGATATATTTTTATAAAAAAAACATTTTTTTATATTTTGCAAGTCCCGTCCTATTTTTTTTTATTTTGCAAGTCCCGTTCCCATACAAAATTAGTTGAAAACTTTTTCATTGCCGATGAGGTATCTCTATGGTTGACTGTAATCAAATTCAGTTCTATTCTTAAAATTCATTTCCACCCTAGGGTGAAACTGATAGTTTTGGACCCGCTGTTCAGTTTAAATATACATCACTTTCCGAATCTGAGAGATGAAAAAGAATAAACCGACCCCAAACTTTCCAAATCACGGCGTTCATTGTGCAAAGCAGTGTTAATGCTCTGTTATAAGCGTTGCAACTGAGATGCAAAATTCATAGGCATTTGATCCCCTAGCCAATTAGATCGGACAAACAAATCTCGATTAGAGCCGCTTACTCGTCTCATTAATGTCGTACTCGCATTTAATTAAAATTCGCCCTCTAAACTAGTGAGAGGAAAAGTTATCGATTATTACTATCGCTGCCGGTAGCGCCTGATATAGGGCAGGACAAGTCATATAACTTTAAAAAAAATGTGTCAGTGATTTATATTCAGAATGTGTTTCTCATACATTATTGATTTTTCTCTGCGTTCGCTATGACCAGAAGCTCTACTCTAATTCAACGAAAAACGAAACTATGTTAGTCCCCCCACTTTCACTCAATTCTACCATGCCCGGAGAGTGAGAGGGATGGGTATAACGGAGTTTCGTTTTTCGACGAATTAGAGTAGGCCCGCGGATACCGCGCTTCGTCAAACAATAGCTTTGATAATGCGGCAACTTATTACAATACCGTAGAATGTTTCAGCACGTCTCAGGATGGCTCGAAAATGCAGTATGCCAGCTTTGACATGCCTAAACTGCTGCATTTTAATGGTATCCCGACGGTATCCAGCCGTGCAAGCCTTGAGACCAATAATTAATCAATAGTTTTTCTAATCTAAACTTCATTCCAGAAAATAAAAGCTCATTTCTTACGCCCCATTTGAGTAAAAAAGACGACTCAGCAATACAGGTATTTTCGTAACTTAATTTCGTAATTTTAATGTAACTTCCAGCGTCTTTCTTGAGACTCGATAGCCAGAAATATCGACATCGGTGTGACACATCACTACCCTAGATTTACTCCTCCGTCGTAGGGCTTGTCGAACCGTTATTAGCACATTCTTCTTGAGATAACGTCTTCCCCCCGTAACAGATAGAGTTGAGATATGACGCTGCAAAGTCGTTACTTTAATTAAATTCTTTTATGCGAGTTCATCTTTTGAAACCCCATCCTGAGGTGAAACGCATTAAGATTTGTTATTGTTATTAAATGAGGTTGACTTACCTATACAGGGTTTAAGTAAAAGTGGAACGCATTGTGGGCAAGTTTTTATTTTAGGGACTATTTTCATTTACATTGCATTGGATACTTTTTTGAGTAATAATAGGTCTTTACATATGAAATTGCCGTTTTTTTCTTTTGTACATATAACTTAACAACTTTTATAATATTAGAAATATATAATTTCTTTAATATTGCGTTACATTAAGACCGTATCGAGCAACTTTTGATAATTTAATAACCACGATATTTGATTGTTTACATAGAAAAAACTTATTCCGAAAGTTACGACTATTTTTGTTTCCAGAATTTCGTACTTTATTAGTTGTAACTTAGTGAAAAAATTTTTTTTTTCTCTTAACGAATGTGTCATTTAGTAGTTAAAATGTCCATAAATACGTGTGTAAAATTTTGTAAATTTACATAATATTAGTCGTTAAATAATAACAAAAACGTTAGTATGGAAAAAAAATAATTACAGAAATCTCCATACAAAACGGCAATTTCATAGGTAAAGACCTATTATTACTAAGTTACTTTTACTTTTTTGCTTTCACAATGCAATTCTTATTATTGAAAATGAAATACCTATTAGAAGAAAAAAAACGACCCATCCTCCTAGTAGCTCCACCGGTAACCGAACCCGGGACCTTTCAATGTGAAAGGTCCCGGATTCGATTCCCGGCGGAATTTCATTTTCCATAACATTACTAAGTATATAAATGCACTTAAATTAAAGAAAGGGTTATAAATTAATGACCATAAAATAATAAATACAAGACAATATAATAATATACTTACACATAAATATCACACACATCCGAGATACGAGTAAGTGGCAATAAAGGGCATTAATTTATTTTTGAAAAACTATTGCATTTCCCAAACATTTATCTACCTATATTCATGAACGAAAGCATAGGTAATTGATTTTCAATCAACCACGTTCCTCTATTGTTATGCAAAATAAATGGTGATTCGTTACACGCTACTATCTACTATGAACATTTATTTATGAATAGCTTTCCGCCCGCGACTTTGCCTATGTGAACTACACGATGTTTTCTTTCACAAGTAAAAAAGCTGACAATGAAGTATTTAGAAAAAATCGACCCATCTCACAACCAACCAGCTCCGATGGGACGATGGCTGTGAGACCGGTCGAAGTACTTTATTTTCAGCTTTTTGTGAATGCAAAAAAAATTAAAATTTAATTTTAATTTAATTCTATACTTTAATTTATCTCTGTGCCAATTCTCATGCACATTAAGCTTCGATCGATGACATTAAGTACAAACTTCAAACCTTCGCATTCATAATATTAGTGGGATAGCAATATCAAATATTTTTAACCCAATATTTATACCAATTAATATACTTGACGACCGCCCCGTGGCCGAGTGGTGTACGCACCGGTTTTCAAGGTGCCGCTAGTTCTAAAGGTCCCGGATTCGATTCCCGGTTGGGTAAATATTGCAAACGAACTTTTCCATATTTCCTCGGGTCTGGGTGTACGTGGTACCCGTCGTTGTTTCCAATTTCCATAATACTAGTGCTCAAGCTACTATAGTTTTGTATTGGAACAATATATGTGATGGTGTCCAATATTTATTTTTTTATTTATTTATATTTTAAAAGCAGAAATAAGTTTTTAGTAAAAATTTCATTTTCATGACAAGCTTTTATGCTGACTAAGTATACTTAAATATTGTATTGTCATCTAAACCAAACATGTATACAAAATTTCAGCTCCATCGGACACTGGGAAGTGGGTCAATTTAAGCTTGCAAGATTTGTCCCCCACTAACTAACATAGGTACTTACTAACTAACTAACATGGCAAATTAATAAAAAGCTTGTAAAAACTGTTTGTTTTTATCCGTTTAGGTTACAACTAACTTCCCTTTATAAATATTACACACAAAGAAGTCACAACATATGATAAATTATCAATATTTCCTTCGTCCTTTACAAAATATGTTCAACAACCGAAATTAACGACGCGTGCACACTACGCAAAAGACATACAGCTTAAAAATTGGGGTCAGCATAATCCTACGTTTCGTTTTCTGTGATTATGCGGGTCTGAGCAAGATTGATGACTACTTGCAGGCTGGCGGGCTTAAACGCCTAATCCTCCAGATTATGAGGCATAAATAGCAATTCATGCTTGTCCTAGCACACTCGCGGCGTTATGAATAGGTAGATGTGCGCTAAACATAAGTGTCACTTTTGAGAAATTAATAGGAACCACGATATTAGTGCTGGTGAATGTATTACGCGTTTCAAGGTTATTGTTAATTACTTTTGCTTTAATATTCTGTAAGTGTCTTACCCTTAAGTCCAATCATTATAAGTTCAAAGTATTTTTGTAACACTTCAGGGCGATCTTTTTTATGAATCACTGTAAGGCCGTCGTAATTGGCCATCGCTCGTGCGACGATGCGTTATTGAATACTAGATAATTTAGTCGTATCGCTTGATCGCGCGACCGTCAATTAGGGCAATCAGTAGATATTACTAGTTTTGATCACAGGATCGCACGAGCAGGGACCGTACTCTGAAACGCAAACTTTCACTCGATTCTGTCATGACTGGAGAGTGAGAGGACTAGGTTTGATCACAGGATCGCAAAGGACAATTAGGAAAGGGCCTCAAAGTTGACTTTAATTTTCTCAACATTTGTTGTAACTGAATTTGGCAACGTTTTTTTTTCAAAATAAAGTAATTTCTGTACAGACATTGTTTTCAATTATTTTTACTTCACGTTTAAATCGTTAAACTTACTTACTTACCGTGTTAACTACAAGTAAATACGAACTTCGTTTTAGTACCTATACCTTCTAAATCTCAACAGCTACATTCTTGCAAAAGAGAAAACACTTCAAAACTTCTTAGACGCATTCTAAATCCGCTTTTAGCTGAATTTGTTTAAAATCTGACGGTTTTACGAGCCAATCCTCGTAAAGTCTAAAACAATCGGTTTTAGAATAGTCTCTTTCGAACAAAATGTTTTTCAATTATGCAGTATTGAATGCGAATCGGGGCGTTTCAGATTCGCAGAGTTTACTATGGGACTCGTATGTTTTCACGAAACGGGCGTTGTGGATTACTCAAAGCAGGGACGGACTAAGGGTATCAGGCAAAAACGTCCGCACGCCCCCCAGGGAAGCTCATAATTAAATATTTATTCCTATTATAAACTACAGCCTGGCGGAGCTTATCTTGCGCTTTCATAGAGTTCCGTAGCGTCCACTTTTTGATAATTTTCACATGCCCATAACACAACCGACCACCGTTGGCAGTTCACAGTTGCCAATTAAGGCGCCGATTCCCCAAAATAGGGTATTTTAAATTATGGATTACTCGCAAATCACAAGTACTGAAAATTTGGAAAAAATATAACTTATTTTACAGTTATTTATCTAGTGCTTCCGGCCGTTTTTTTTCGATTGGTGATATTTTACTTTGTCAAATAAAATCCCAAACATCCGTCTAATAATAATTCAAATATCATATAACTTGCAGTATAGCTCTCGTTTAAAAGGAATGCTCATGCTTTCCTTCTTGAAGGATCTCGTGTTTGACGTGGAATATCATTATGGTTTATCATCACTATCCGTGTTCATTGTTATTATTTATATATGTTTATATAAGTATATCTATGTATATATTCAAAATATTTATATGTATGTAGGTAGGTATGTTGTGTATTATTATATTTATGTGTATGTATTTACCTATTTTTAGACAAATTATTATTTTATTTCATTAGTTTTTTTTTTCTTCTTCTTTGTTTGTACCGCGTTCGCTGATTTCTTTTTCCTAAAGGTTGACTGGCAGAGAATGCTTTAAGCGTTAAGTCCGCCTATTGTACTTTACAAATGTATTCTGTGCAATAAAGTTATATAAAATAAAAATAAATAAATAAATATAATTGGTTTTAGTTAATGAAAAATTTATGAAAATAATTGTCTTTGGATAGCCGAGGGATTCCGGCCGTCATAAATTAAATTTTCTTATCATTTAATTTTTTAATTGAATTTTAAGTGATTTTCGATTCGCGGGGCGCTCGCGAGTTCACAGTTCACTGCCGGCTGCCGCTGGGTCCGCGCGAAGTGTATAGAGCGCGGCCGAGCAAGCGTTAGCGTGCCTATTTTGGTCGGGATTCCTCGCCTTAAAATCATATTTTGTAATCATAGTCGTCTTCATTAAGTTAGGTTAGGCTAATGGCCTTTCTCCCTCGTTCTTACGTCACCTACAGGCTAACAGAAGTAGGTACATAGTTTTGTATGCAATAAATTAATACTTTAGTCAAGATAACAACTAAGATTATAGCAATAGTTGTTAAATATTTCGACCTTTCAACCAAAGAGTATTAGGTGGCGAAATCCCTCCTGGAAGCATAATGAGTTTGTCCTATATCAATGAAACATTTTGCGTTTCTTGTCTAAAGAACTTACATCCAGACAGTTGTCTTCCTTCAGAGACTTCGTGGTAAAAATAATTAATTACCTTTAGATTACTAATCATCACATTACTAAACCTGTTATTATTTTAAGAGTTTCGCAGCTTTTTTGTGTTATGTTGCTTCTGGTTTACTGTTCATCAATCCGCCATTAGAAAGAATCTTTTCTTGGCACAACAAAGCTGCAATTCCGTCCAGACAAAAGGCTGCCACACACCAAAAACGCACGCAGACGTGCTGCATTGGGTGTGCGTTCGTCATGAGTTGTAATATATGAATTTGTACGCGTAGGTTCACACCAACAGTATCGCAGCTGCATTGCGTTGCGTTTGCGTGCGAGAGCCGCACGGCCGTCCGCGAGATACAAACCGAAACGGCCGCGGCGCGGTCACGCAACAGCGGAACGGCAACGCCGCACACGAGCTCCGGCATTGTGACGTTGTATTCTACAGGATTTCTCAATTGAGGACACACCGCGGTGACGTATGCGTCTGCGTGCAACTGCGACGCTGACTGCGGCACGTCAGTTGTCAATATTTACAAATTTTCATCATGGATTTTGAAATACTTACACGAAAAATTAATTAATATAGTAGCAGATACAAATGTATATATAAGATCCACAAGATAAAAACTCTCTTTTGTGGGATAAAATAGGTAGGGAATTACGAATTGAAAGAAAATGTCAACCGCGATCCGAAAGCAACACACGGCGTCGCTGACGCACGGCGTCGCAGATGCACTGCGATGCGTGTGCGAAGCCGATGCCGGTGTGAATTGCTTTATGTCGCAGCGTGCTGCAGATGCAACGCATCGTGTTGCTCACGCATCTGGTGTGTGGAAGCCTTAAATGTCGATTAGGTAGTTGACATGAGTCTTTGATGGGGAAACTGGGCATTGTAAACTCCTTAAAAGCCTTACTGTAGAATCGGAACATGTTTCAATAAGTTAATGAGGTTAGGTTCAGTAACCTAACCTCTTTGGTTAAATTATTGTACAGTGCCACAAACTTTGCTGTGCCGGTGGCCAAAATGTGAAACTAGCGTGTTTTTTTTTTAAATGTCATTCTGCTGTCAAGTTGATGTTCAACCATAGCGCTGCTGGCGGCTGAAGTTCTTAGAAGTCAGGGCCGGTTGAATTGCTACAAAAAAAAGAAAAACGTACGTAGCGCCACTGTCACCGGAACAGAAAAGGTTGTGGCACTGTAACTTGAATACTATGAGAACAAATTATTATGAAAAATAAGTTTTTTTCTCCCCTTGGTGCGTCCCTGGGCAGGCTGTTCCTGCGTCTAAGCCTTACAAACGTTCCTCCGAATCGTCGTTATTTAGCACTGGCGGCCTAATTAAGGATCCCCCTAACTTTTCTTGACGTCGAGCCTCGTATGTCGGCTCGCCGGATAGATTGTTTGGACAGTCGATAGGCACAAACGGATTTGGAAGGATTTACCTAAACTTTGTTTAGGCCAAGTTTGCTCGTTTTATCTTCAATGATTTATGCATGAAATGTTTTGTGAGTTAATGTTCGACGTCAAGTTCGTTAGCGTGTGATTATTTGGTGTGGCGTATGTACCTAACTATTACTGATGATTGGTCAAATATTGGCTCCTGAAATCGAAAGCGCTTAGGTCTTAGCGTCTGATAATAATAGTTAAATTGAATTTAATATTCTGATAATATCAATGAGAATATCTGTTTAACACTTCTTGCCAAATCGTGTCCCTTTGTTACGAGCATAGATTTAGAATAGCGAAAAAATTCTAAATCTATTGTTACGAGTATGCTATGGTGTATTTATCAACGCATGGTTTTGACAAGTTGGACTAAAATCTAAAATAAGTGACTTCTTAAATCAACAAATCGCGTGAAATCAACCCTTTTATTTATTTACCTACCACTATATTAGAATAACAATCATTCATGTCCTACGTATTTAATATTTATTTAATAATAGTTTTTGCAATATCCTACTCATGCATAGCTGCATTCGCATGTTCAAATAAGTATATTTAAACTATACGTCATTGTATTTAAACATACCGTATAAAACAACAATACTTATCATACTATAGAATAAAACAGCGTAGAGTAATTGAAATCGCCCTCTCGTCGGCAAGGGAATAGGGGGGAAATAAGAATAGGTTAATCGTACCCCCGGGATACGGGATACCAACCCGACAGGGTTTGTATCTGACAAGGAACTAGTTTGTTGATACCGAGCAGCCCTAATAAAAATTTAGAGGCCCAGGGATCGAATACAGCCGGTGACCTCTATCTTAAATCTAAGATTGCTTGATTGGATCAATTGCTAAACAAGGGAATTGCGTGCAAGCACTGACATGGTTTACACGAATTACACGCATAGGTCATATGGTAGCATATTTAACATAGTTTTTATTATATACATATACACAACAGGGTGGCACTTAGCCTTGATCTCACCTGTCTGATGTTAATGGTGATAAGGCTGAAGGTGGAAGTGCACTACTCCCGGAATCCTAATCACTGAGGAACTGGTTATCTTATCTTTATCTGGCGGAACCTTCATGAAGGCCGGAACACAATTATGCTGAACGTGATTTTGCAAATAAAGTTTTCAACACAATAGAAAAGCTGAGAAACTTTCAGATTTTATAAAATGACTGAGATCTGGCATGCATTAGGTAGACGGTCATGCAACCACATTGACGCTCGGATTTGATAATGCGAAAACGGAACATTTGACGGCTAAGCGCACAAAGGCTTGCAGGCCGTAGGAACCAATTACCAAAATCAACAGCAATACTAATGCAAAATCACATATTTATTTATAAAATTATTAATCAACCAATCTTTCAACATTCAACACGCATCGAAGTTCAACAAACATTATACAGTAGCATGCAACAGACAGAACACAATTATATTGACGCTCGGATTTGATAATGCTAAAGCGGAACATTGTTGGACGGAAAAGCTTTGACCGTATGAACCAATTACCAAAACCAACAGCAAGTAATGCAAATTAGCACAGTTATTTATCAGCCTTACATTAAACATATATTAAACTTCAGGATCAGGAAACATACAGTAGAATGCAGCAGACAGAATACAATTATATTGACGCTCGGATTTGATAATGCTAAGGCGGAACATTGGACGGCTAAGTGCACTAAGACTCGCAGGCCGCCCCGCGCCGTAGGAACCAATTACCAAAACCAACAGCAACGAATGCAAATTATCACATTTATTTATCAGCCTTGCCTTATAGATTAAACTTCAGGACACATAGGTATAGTAGCATGCAGCAGGCAGAACACAATATATTGATGCTCGGATTTGATAATACCTATTAAGGCGGAACATTGAACGGCTAAACGCAAAAAGACTCGCAGGCCGTATGAACCAATTACCAAAACCAATAGTAAATTAGAATATTTATTTATCAGCCTTACCTTATAGATTAAACTTCAGTACACATACAGTAGCATGCAGCAGACAGAATACAATTATATTGACGCTCGGATTTGATAATGCTAAGGCGGAACATTGGACGGCTAAGCGCACAAAGGTTCGCAGGCCGGAGGAACCAATCACCAAAACCAACAGCAATACTAATGCAAATTGGGATTACCTCCGGACACCTATTATCCGGTGTAAACAGTGATGTACCGCACTATGCCCGTAGGGTTGCCATAGAGTTCAATATGTACAGACAGGACAATTGGTATTGGTCACCTTTCCAAACCGAATCATAATATGTATGTATAATAAAGCGGAAGTGACTTTATAGTTTGAATGCGCTTATACTTAGGACTTAACTACCAATCGGACATTATTTAAAACATGTATAAATACCTATAAGTATATATTTTTACAAATTAAAAGCAAACGATTACTCCATGTTACCTCATTAAAAAAGTAGGAAAATAACAAAAAAACCAAACAATGTCGGAGAAATAAAAACACAAGCAAAAATTAATAATGTCAAAGAAAAACACGAAAGACAACAACACGGTCTTAATTGCCTAGCGTGTGCCGCAAAGGTCGCCTGTTACACACTTGGCCCAATTAGGAAGCTCTCTTACTTAATAACAATACTTGTAGCAAGACGACAAATTCAGCCACAACAATGAACCTTGTACTGTCGATAGCACATACAAGTTTTCATCTCTCAGATTCGGAAAGTGATGTGTATTTAAACTGAGCAGCGGGTTCAAAACTATCCGTTTCACCCTAGGGTGGAAAAGAATTTTAAAAATAGAACTGAATTTGGTTACAGTCAGCCATAGAGTTACCTCATCGACAATGAAAAAGTTTTCAACTGATTTTGTATGGGGACGGGACTTCACAAACAAAAAAAAAATTATATAAAAACGAGAATATCTCAAAAATGGTGCGTCGTAGCGGAGCTAAAATCTTAATAAAATGTTAACCCCCTTTGGTACCCCGGAGATACTTAAGAGGCATCCGATAGACATATAAAAACTAATTTTTTTTGTTCAAAAGATGTTTTTTGTAAAAAAATTTTTTTTCATCAATTTTTTTTATTTCAAGACTTCAATTTTTTATATATTATTGAAAAAACAGAAGGCGAAGCTTCCCGCCACCTTTCTTTTTTTTCTAGGTAGTTTTAGTTGTCTTTATTGCTTTTCTTATAGAGGGGGATGAAAAGCAGAGTTTATTTACTTTCCTTATATTCGAAATGAAGATTACTCGGCCGCAAAATTATTTTCACCTCGGGCGACGTATATTGAATCCCTCGCTGCGTTCAGGATTCTACTTTAGTATCCCTCGCTGCGCTCGGGATTCTACTCTAGAATCCTTTACAGCGCTCTTGATTCAAAATAGCGCCCTCATCTATACATATAATAAAACAGAAACGGAAAAAAAGTCTGTACATGAAAGATTTAAAAAAAAAATTACTGCTATGTGATGTGTACAGGATATAGACCCCAAAACGATAGATATTAAAATTTTTGTCTGTTTGTCTGTTTGTCTGTTTGTCTGTTTGTCTGTTTGTCTGTTTGTCTGTTTGTATGTTCGCTTTTCACGCAAAAACTACTGGACGGATTTTTACCAAATTTTGTGAAGTAATAGCTTATAACCCGGGTCAACATATAGGGTACTTTATATTTAATAAAAACCCCTTATTCCTACGGGAAAATACAAAAACTGATTCTTACTAAAATAGATGGCGCCACATGATTATGAAAATAGGTTATATTTAATCGCTGTCTCAATTAATAATGAATCATGTTATTTTTTTTACCTGCTTCAAAACATAATATAAATTGAAACCCATCCAGGCCCATCTAAAATCATAAAAATAATTTCATGTTATTTACGTCATTATATCTACTAAGCAATAGATGGCGCAGGTAGTCAGTAAGATATACCTCTCACAAAAGTACATTCGAATGATTATTTTAATTAGGGTGAAAGCCTTCTCTGTTGCCACTTTAAGATGTTTTTCACTTCTTTCGCATCATAACTACTAAGCAATAGATGGCGCAGGAAGTCAGTAAGATTACGATATACCTTTCACAAATGTACATTCGAATGATTATATTAAGTAGGATGAAAGCCCCCGCTGTTGCCACTTTAAGATGTTTTTCACTTCTTTCGCCTATGGTCTTAAGTAGGTATCTAAAAAATTATATCTAAAATTGTCAAGAATGTATCTTAATACTTTTCTTTAAATTTTTAAATTCTTACAATACAAAAAACTACTTAAAAAATTTTACAGACTCCAAAAAGTATTTGTCAACTGAAAAGGAAAAATATAATATCTATAATTTAGGTACCTTTTTGAGGTCGGTGCCAGTCAGTTTATTTTTTTTAATTACTTTTTATTTCTTAAGTTTTAGTGTACAATAACAATAAGTTTTAGTGAATTGTACTATAACATACCCACGGAAACTACTAAACAGATTTTGATGAATCTTAGACTGTTGCCAAAGTTAGAATACACCTAATTTAAATCAAATAGAACCATCTCGATATGCCTTAAGATTTCGAGAAATTCGTGGACAAACATAGTAAAAAACATATAACTAAGTATTCATATACTTACGAAATTTAGTTTTATTTTAGTAAATTAAAAACCTATTTTTTAAACTTAAAATGTGCGAAGGGTGCCGATTGATGTGTTTTTGTTAATCAAATTTTAAAAGATACATCGAGAAATCAATACTTAACTAACTTAGATAAAATAAAAGAAACATCTAATTCGATGTAAACTGAATTATTACTATTGTTATTATGACTTAAAAGTCATAGATAAAAAGTATACTATCAAGCAAAAGTTATTAACGAAATGTTTTAAGCTAAGCGCTAAGTAAGCACTCGGGGCAGTGGCCAAAACTGAAGTTTTCACCCTATTGATGTAATATTTCTATTTCGCATTTCCACTCGACGCTAGATGTCGCTACAGTAAGTATAGTGGTGCCACAAATATATCTGACCCGGTGACAGTGGTCGTGGAGGAGCCACTAGCAATACAAAATTAAATGTCAAAATGGACTGCCGGCAGTCAACAGTATATTTAGTACCAAAAACTAACCACTGTGTGAAATAAGTTTGTCGCAATGTAGACAAAATGTCACCAATGTAATTTTGAAAAATTTGCTCATAAACGCTAAGTGGCCAGTACGTAGATACCGACACCTACCTACCATTTTTATGTCATTTAACCGGCTCTGGCTACTTAGGCCTTCAGCCGTAGGTCCAATCCTATAAAATAAAGGAATATTAAAAATAGTTTTCTATCTAACTTATTTATTCATTTATTTACTAGGAAAGCTTACATAAATGGTGTTAAATTAAATAATTAAATGGTATATCATTACATTTTATACCTGTTACTTAAAGAAAGTTAATTACAAGCTCTCACAAATAGGAAATGTCTCCATATCAAAATACTAGCCTTCCGCCCGCGACTTCGCAAGCTCGGACTAAACGACGACGTTATCCCGCGGGAATGTGATATTTTTCAGGGATAAAAAGTAGTCTAAGGCAGCCATTACACAGTCCATCCAGATCGCGATCACTGATCGTGATCTTGATCGCGATCGAGATTTACTATGTAGATATTTTGCGATCAAGATCGCGAGCCGTCAATCACCTTCGTACACAGTCAATCTGGATCGCGATCATTGATTTTGATCGCGGATCGCGATCCAGATTGACTGTCTAATGGCTGCCTAAGTATGTCACTTTTCAGCTGCCAAACTATTTCCATTCCAAAAGTCACGTCGATCCGTTGCATCAATTTTGACGTGAAAGACGGATAAACAAACAAACCCTCTTTCACATTTATAATATTAGTATGGATATACACAATCTCTTTTTCATTTTATAGTAAAAATATGATTGGCCTGATATTATGCATTACTAAGTAAGAACATAGCTTGATACCTCCCACGCATACTTGAGAATAAGTTTCTTGATAGTATCAAGACGGACAGATCTATGAATGAGGGCTCAACTATGTTCATGTAGCATTTGATAACAACATACCATGTTCATACCCTAGCCTGCATATTCGATATTCTTTAGACCCTTTTAGTAGGGAATAGGATTTCAAGAAGAGCGTTATGAAATCTGGGCAACAAACACACATAAACTAAACTAACACAAAAGTCACTACACCGCGCGTACGAAGTCGCGGGCAACAGCTAGTCGTAAATATATTATTTTGCTCCCTTGTAATACAATCTACTTTTACATCCTACTTATTATGACAAATTTTTGTGAGTATGGATGTATGGATGTTTGTTACTCTTTTACGCAAAAACTACTGAACGGATCTGAATGAAATTTGCAACAGAGGTAGATTATAGCCTGGAATAACACATAGGATACTTTTTATCCCGATATTCCCACGGGAACGGGAATCACGCGGGTGAAACCGCGGGCAGCCGCTAGTAGGTATACAATACTTCCTCCTGACTCACTCTGCCTAAGGATGAAAAGCGCAAATCGTCGCTTAGTTTGAATTGTCTAAGAGTACAGACGAGACGACGGGAAGCGATTTTATTTTTACACGTCTGCCCAAAAAAGGAGTGTATTGTGTTTAGGCCTAATGAATGCATGTGAGTTTCTTTATTCCACCAACTTTAAAAAGCTTTTACGGAATTCAATGTTTGAGGGAGTACAGGCGAGACGACGGGAAGCGATTTTATTTTTACACCGCTGCCCAAAAAAAGGAGTGAATTGTATTTAGGGTTAATGTATGTATCTACATACATTAACCCTAAATACCATTCACTCCTTTTTTTCTGACATAAAGTTTCTAATGATACCTCATACATTAAAATCCGTTAGGGCTTTTTAACCGGCCCTGCAGGCCTAGCATGTCCACCCAAAACGTGATATGTCGATACATATAGCGACTTATCGACATTCAAACGTCAAAACCCATAGTCTTTTGACAGTTAAACCGGATAACTTATCATATCATATCGAATTTTGTTGGTCATGCTAGGGGGGCTGATTTCGGATAGATGTTATGGTGGAATTAAGAAACTCACATACCTACATACACACATAGGTATGTGTGTATGTAAGTATGCGAGTTTCTTAATACCTACCTATGGACCATGGATACTATATAGGTCGTAGCCTTATGTCTCGCAGATTGTACCTTAATACTACAGCATAGCGCCAGAGCATGCCAGAGCCATAATCAAGTCTAGTACATTAAAGCATTCGTTGCACGTAGATACTGTGCCTTTGTATTTCATAACGAGGTGATACTCGTCAGACGAGCTTAAATCTAGTAGTAGGTACAGTCAGCATCATATAATATAGACACTGCTCATTAGTAAGATCCAAAGTCATCAATCAAATATATCGTCGGTACATACACCACATCCATATTAGTGTTCTTAAAATGAGAACGCAATAGAACGTTCTATGACGTTGTCATCATTATCACTTTGGATGTTGCTGAATTATATGAGTACAGACACGACACGAGCAATAATATGTATACAACACAGAACTTTGTCACATTGAAGCGCTCCGAAACAAAACTATTTGTGCTACTAAAGTCATTCAATATTGTAATATGACGAAAAGATCTTCAATCGAACGCTTCTCAAAAGCACCCTACGACTAATGGCTACGAGCTGTAGCTTGCTACTACAGCTGTGCTACAGCGTAGCTTAGCCTACGCTGTAGTAGCAAGCTACAGCTACGACACTTCCACTTCCAATGCACGAGACGAGGACTATTTGCCGGATGGCGGTAAAACAAAGAAGGGTTAGTGAAATCCTACTAATATTATAACTGCGAAAGTTTGTATGTAAGGATGTTTGTCGCAAAAACTACAAAACGGATTTGGTTGAAATTTGGCACACAGATAGTAGAGAGCCTGAATTAATTTTAAAACATAGGATACTTTTTATCCCGATATTCCCACGGGAACGGAAACCACGCGGGTTAAACCACGGATGGCCGCTTATTTATAAAATATATATATTATGTTAACCGTTTCCTTGGGCAGTCGAATACAGTGAGAAATTGAATTGAATTTAATTTGAGACAACGTTTTCTGTTCCGGTAGCCAAAAACTGGAACTGACGTGTATTGTTTAATGTAATTTTGCTGTTAAGTTGTTGTGCCATAGTGCTACTACCGGCTGAAGGTCTTAGAAATCAGGGCTAAATAAAAATTAAATTGCTACAAAAAAAAGATAAAAGGAACAGAAATGATTGTCGATCTGTTGTATATAGGTACTTACCTAACTACAGAAAAAAATTATGACAACAATTTCATAATCATAGCCAGGCATCCACACCACAGTAAGTAAGATACATGAAAAAAACTTGATATCGTTACCGATCTGCCAGCGCTTATCAAAACCCACAAAACGTCGGAAACGGAATCGGATTCGAATTCTGTGCTTTGTCTTTGTTTGTTCTATAGTGAGTGACAGAGACAGCGCGTCGTACATTCAGCTGTCGGGAGCGATTCCGATGATTTGTGAATCAGGGGGCCGGTCGGCGCAGGTAGTCGAGTCGGCACAGGCAGTCGGCATTCGTAATCACTTTTTCCTTCATTTTTCAATTTGACGACTCTGTACACTATATCTATGACTCTGTATGAAATAAAACAGGGAGAAAAAAACAACCCTTGGAGTTTCTTGCCGGTTCTTCTCCAAGGCCTCCCGCTGTAGGGTTTGCGAACCGATGGCGAAGCTTCTATGACGTTCACAAGTAATGTAAATAACAATCTAAATTGAATAAACAAATTTGAATCTTGAATCTTGAATCTTCAATCACACTTACCCACGTAGGTAGGTACATTTTCAAAAGTAAATAATTAAACTGGCGACCTCGTAAAAAGAAAGATTTTTCATTCGAAAATGCTTTATCCAGTAAATTTTTGTTCGGTTAAAACCCTTTATAAATAGTGTTCATTTCAGGCGGGCAATATCTTTGACATAATTTTTCATCTTTTGAAATCAATATTCCGGCCCAGTAATCCGATGACTGAGAACAAAAAGCAGTAAAGTATGAAATTCGCCAATTATTCGAGCCGGAGCCGGAACGAGCGGCGAAGTGACGAACGGATCACAATTAAATACCCTTCTTCAAAAGGGGACCGATTTAATTTAAATCCGGTCCTCTTAAGCGATGGACACACGTATTTCACCGAATCAAATTATTACCTACCTCTTTGTTAGGCATGGGCGATGGTTATCCATGAGTTTTATGAAAGCTATTGTCATCTCTTGAAGTATTCCAATGAATAAGTACTTATTAGCACAATTTTTATCCACAGCTGATGAATTTTACATGTTAGGTAGGTACTAAAGTAGCGATTAGTGGCTTTCACCATTATTTCAGATCTAACTGTTTTTTTTATCCATTACGGGTGAGCAAATAATTAGCCTTCATCACATGATAAGTGGTGATAAGGCTGAATGTGGAAGCGCACTATTCCCGGAATCCTCAATCACTGAGGAACTGGCTATCTTATCTCCAACTGCCGAAACACAATAATGCTGAAAACATAATTGTTATAGCGTCAGTCTTAGACAAGATGGTGGTAGCTAGCCAGGCGGACTAAGAACAAGTCCTACCACCAACTAAACCGAATACAATATGTACCCCCACTGGGAATTGAACCCGAGACCTCTGAGTCTGAAATTGGTGGTATGAACCACTAGACCACTCTAGAGAGTAGTGAACTTAGAAATCATTTGTTTTTAATCTGTAATCGTATAAATACAAACAATTACCTATATACTTACTACATGACGTTATCCCGCGGGAATGTGATATTTTTCTGGGATAAAAAGTAGCCATGTCACTCGCCAGTCCACAATCACTATACACATGCCAAAAATCACGTCGATCCGTTGCTCCGTTTTGACGTGAAAGACGGACAAACGAACAAATAATCCAACAAACACATTTTCACATTTATAATATTAGTGTGGGCTAACTATGGATAGAGTCCGTGATGAGTTTCGGCTTTGGAAAAGTTCGCAATTGTTACAAATATACACACCACAAACTATAGGATAATGATAATGGATATGTATAAAGTACCTACATAGGCATTTGAAGTAATTGGTTTGTAATTTTGTACCTTTGTATTGTATCGTCTGTACTCTGTAGCTATACCACAAGAGTGGTTCACAGTGCAATATTAGTCTTCGGTATCGGACTGTTTGATACAAGGATACCTACTGTTGGTAACATTTTGCGAGGGTTTCATCTCATAAAGGGTGGCCAGTCTTTGGAAACCGCATTCTCACGTGCCTTTCGTGGACGGTTGCATTTCAATGCGGCCCTTAGAATTGAAAGCCTATTAAAATTTCTGATTGAACACACAATTCTCGTCTCTCGTAATTGCAGTCTCAATTGGTAACTAGCATAAAAAAACAATATTTGTAGCAAATCTGGTTAATGAAGAAAGTTTTCGTTAAGTTATAAAAAAAATCTTTTTGGCCCAAGACACGCGTTTCCCTTCTAATTTTCAAAATGCAACAACACCTAAACGTCTGCCTAAACTTCACATTCTTAACGTTACTATAACTTAATTACATCTATTCTCTTTTCGATCGGAACTCGTTTAATAATAGCTACTTTTGACAAAAACTAATATAGGCATACGCACCCAAGGATTTTATTAAAGGGGTAGGATTCTGGGCCATAGATCAAAGGAGGCAGATACGATCGGGCCGGTTGCCCCGGTTACAGGAATTTGGAACGGTTAGATCAGGCCCTGTTATAAATTAAATCAAACGGAATCACATTTTAGTGAAATAGGCATTTAAAGGATTTGTAAATGAGGAATGGTGCTGGAGCAAAAATGTGTTTAATCTGGGCCAAGGAATTTTGTTTTCTGATTAGCAATTTATTTCGTGCACTATTCATACGCGTGTCTTGCTGTAAGCAGATTTAAAGTAAGTATGTAGGTAGGTAATAGGTACCACAGAATATATAATAATACTAAAACATCGATATCAATGGTCGCTGGTCACTAAATAATTTTGTCATACAACTGTAACGAAATAAAGTAAGATAATTTTTATACAAGTAATTAACATTTATTATCCACAAGCTTCTTTCGCAGATCAACTTCATCATCGATATCGACACAAGAGAAGAAAAGAAGCAGATCACAGATATCTGTAATAGTATTGTACTCAATGTGTTTCTTAATTCACCTGAATACTGTTTTCGTTCAGTTACTTTTATTTTCAATTTAGATAATATTTACGATCCAAAATGTTTCACAACAAAATACAAATTCAGTTTTAAAGCCCACCGAGCGCGCTTACAAGAGAAATAAAACCTACTTAATATTATTTCAAAACCCTTATCTCGCAAAGAAATGTGCAAATCCAACTAAGCAAATTGAATCGAGCAAACAAACGACCTTTTGCCCGGAAACATTCTAAGGCACTTTAACGTTTATTATCCACAGACATCAAGTCACATTATATTCTTTATTCATTTTATTTTTGTGGGGTCACGGGACCCGGCCGGAATTCCTGCAATGCTTTGATGTAAGCCAAACAAGAAAAAACATGGACGAAAATGCACTCGAAGCGTCTTCATAAAGGGGGGAAAAATATAATTTATTCACGAGATAATTTTCTCCTCCCTTTGGAGATAGTAGTCGTTTGAAGAGGGGTAGGCACGCTGTTTGCTTTTAGAGAAAGCTCCAGTCTCCTCACCTTGTCGAGGATAGCCAGTCGTATTTTTTATTCGTTTTGAAATCTAGCTAGGCTAGTTTAAAAGAAATACTTAAATAAGAGCACGAAACAAATTCCCATCTGAACTCAATTTTGCACACCGTAAAACCCTTACTAATTATTATTTGTGATAAGACGTTAGGATCCAGTCGCCCCATAATTTTAGGCGAAAATCAAGAAGCTCGATCTTAGATAACACCGCTTGTTTACACCATTAAAATGTTGCTAATTGCAAATAAAAAACATAAGAATCTTTTCCATTAAATTAAGTAGGTAGGTACTACGCAAAGCTAGACAAGACAAAAATAATAAAATCGTTCACCTACCTATATCCATCCTTAGGTTGTGTACATTATGCACAGATATTTTGAGAGCTTTGTTTGCCTAGATAATTTTGAACCAGGGCCGCGCCGCCCCTGTGTCCGAAGTGTGCGGCGCACACAGGCGCCAAGACAATAGGGGCGCCACTATCGAAATTATTCATTCATTGGACATTAAGGCGATACTCGAAAAAATTATGCTGAAGCGAGATAGCAATGAGAAAACGACGCGCGCGGGAGCGAGACCGATTTTGCAGATTAGGCAAAAAAAACAAAATCACTTCGTAAAAAACTACAACGATTTTAAAAAAAAATGCTTCTATACGATCCTAAATATTATTGGTGTCCACTAATTAAACCAATTTCTAATAGTGTAACCTCATTTAAGAATAATCTTGAATTTTCGTATTTTTTAGAGGTCTTTTTAGTCCTAGCGGTACACCCCGAAATTCAGTAAAATGCTGCAAATGGTGTTAAAGGCATGAAAATCGGAACGATTGATCGTTAGGCCATAAGCACAGAATAAATAATCGTTAGGCCATAAGCACAGAATAAATAATAGTGCCATAAGAATCAATTTGACCCGTAGCACGAAAAAAAAACGAAAAAGGAGAGGACTTATGATGTGATCTTTTATTTGTATGGGATTTTTTTTTTTGTTCTGACACCTATCGTGTGAGGTATCTGATGAAAGGGCTTACTAAGCCGATTCAAAAAATGTATCATATCATTATATTTCAGTCACTAAATCACTTCGTAAAAAACTACAACGATTTTTTAAAAAAATGCTTCTATACGATCCTAAATATTATTGGTGTCCACTAATTAAACCAATTTCTAATAGTGTAACCTCATTTAAGAATAATCTTGAATTTTCGTATTTTTTAGAGGTCTTTTTAGTCCTAGCGGTACACCCCGAAATTCAGTAAAATGCTGCAAATGGTGTTAAAGGCATGAAAATCGGAACGATTGATCGTTAGGCCATAAGCACAGAATAAATAATCGTTAGGCCATAAGCACAGAATAAATAATAGTGCCATAAGAATCAATTTGCCCCGTAGCACGAAAAAAAAACGAAAAAGGAGAGGAGTTATGATGTGATCTTTTATTTGTATGGGAATTTTTTTTTTGTTCTGACACCTATCGTGTGAGGTATCTGATGAAAGGGCTTACTAAGCCGATTCAAAAAATGTATCATATCATTATATTTCAGTCACTTGTTTTAAATTAAAGTAAAAATCATTTTCAAAACATACCAAGTTTGGGCTCCTCCAGATATGACAGATATGATACGGTTGAATCATTATTTATAAACTATACCTTAAATGGTAGGTAATAGCCTCATATCCAACCACAAAAAAAGCCATTTCTAATATATAATATTTAATATATAATAATATATATCTTAACCGTACTCCGTTAATCAACTGTAACCGTCCTACAGTTTTAAATCAAAAAGTCCATACTTTTTCCGAGTAGCGCCTTAACGGCGATGATTTGTGTGAAGAAATTATGTCATGTCAGTCTTTTTTCAAAAAAATTTATAATGATGTGGCGAAAGTTCTCGAATTTATATATTTAAACAATTTGACAGCTGTATATCTTAACATCACAATAGCATTACGAATTTTGCTAA
Organism: Crambus lathoniellus; assembly: GCA_949710035.1. Lineage (NCBI taxonomy): Eukaryota > Metazoa > Arthropoda > Insecta > Lepidoptera > Crambidae > Crambus > Crambus lathoniellus. Next base: position 22,230,017 of record OX453310.1, read on the forward strand.
CTATGCCAGTTACCGTAGCAAGTGCGGAAAGGTCATTTTCTAAATTAAAACTAATAAAAAATTACCTGCGCTCAACAATGAGCCAGAAAAGATTGTCAAATTTAGCAACAATATCCATAGAGGAGGCCATATTAGACCATATAGACATTCACGAAACTATTAAAGATTTATTTTAATTTTTAGTTTTTGCATTCACAATGCAATTTTTATTACTGAAAAATGGAAAATGAAGTCGAATGGATGATGAAGTGAGACGGGTCGATTTTTTCTAAATAATTCATTTTCCATTTTTCAGTACTAAAGATTTCGCAAGAAGAGTGGAAATAATATAATTTAAATATGTTTATTTAGTCCGGTCAAATTAGACCAAAAAATAAGAGTCCTACATTAATTCGCAAGAAGCTGAAATTTGGTGAAATTGTTCAAAACATGCATATAAATGAAATTCAAAAAGTCCTCATCGATCCGGTACCTGAAAAAAAATACTCGTAGTCAAAGGTAAAAAAATGGGTATTTCGCGATTTTTAGCAAAACGATAAGTTTTATCATAAAAGTAGTTGAGACAAAAATTGTAGACCATGTAATTATCTACAAAAAGTATATGAATATTTTTTTCCTAAGAGCCACCGTTTCTGAAATATAACAATTCAAAAAGTTGGAAACGTTGTAATCAATCATATGCATCATGTTATGGACATTTCCACACCACCTGTGAGGTAGCGCGTTTTTTAAAGTGTTTTCCCTGGTAGGCCTATTCCACGGGTATGTTGTGATTCTAAACGATTGCATTCTATCAGACTAGCTGTCCACCCGCGGCTTCGCCCGCGTGGACTATACGACGTTATCCCGCGGGAATGTGAGAGGTATTTTTCCGGGATGAAAAGTAGCCTATTTTCCTCTCTAATATACAAAGAATCTGTGTCCCAAATTTCAGCTAAATCCATTCAGCCGTTTTGGCGTGATTGAGTACAAACGTCCAAACATCTAAGCTTTGCATATGATGACGATTACACCTTTCCAATTTTTTTTATCGATATATCTCCGAAATGGTGGGTCTTAGAAAAAAAAATTGAGCAATTTTTAATAGATAATTACATGATTAACAATTTTGTAATTTTTGCTAATTTTACGATAAAACTTTCCGTTTTGCTAAAAAAAACGCGAATTTGACATTTGACCTCGAATATTTTTTTCCAGGTACCGGATCGATGAGGACTTTTTAAATTTCATTTATAATTATGTTTTGAATTCTAAGGTTTTGAACAATTTCACCAATTTACAGCTTCTTGCGAATTAATGTATCTTCGGATGTCTAAATTGACCGGACTATATTTATATTCTTACACATTTTAGACTCTTGTTGTTTTTTTAACATAGTCTAAAAAGTTTAAAAAGTCAGTTATTTTGTTATTAAATATATAAGTACCTATACGATTAGATAGAACATCATAAATAATATTACTTATCTAATTATATAAAACTAGAGAACATTTATTTCGATCAAAATTAACTAAAAGAAATAAAAACAAGTTGAAACATTAAGATAATTAAGATTCGTGAAAAAAAGAGGCGCTTCATAGGTTTCGCACACAGGCGCTGTGGGGGGTCGGAGCGGCCCTGTTTTGAACACTCCGACTGCTAAATATAAACATGAAACAATGAGTGCCAAGATATTTTGAACACCTTGCGTGCTTACAACAATATGATGATTCGATCGAACTGCGTAGATCAAATTGGTTTTATGTTTTTCAGGTCTTTTTGACTACTCTAGACGCTTAGATCAGTTTGACGCTGACTGTACAGCCACAACCGCCCGCTTAGTTACTTTGTGGTACAGCTGTCAGCTTCAAAATGATCCGAGCATTCAAAACTTCGATTTTATATGATCGAAGATTCAAACATACCAAAAATATCTGATAAATAAAAATAGCATTTGACAGAAATCACTCTTATCTTAGCACAATACTTTCATTTGTTGTCATTTGATCTCAAACAACAAATGAAAATGCACCTTTACGTCTTGAAATACGGTTGAGTTTTGATGAAAGTTCAGATATTTTTGGTACCTACATTAACCATTCTCAAAATGACGGATGATGACTTTGTAAAATCTGGTTAATATGTCCGCTTATAACTTCGTCGTAAAAGTCGGCTTTAAGTAGCTCCCCACACAATCGACAATCAATAATTGCAAGTTATAAAATAAGCAAGCAGTTTAATTCAAAGTCCGACTTCATTTGTTCCATTTCGCCGTAGGTAGGGTATCTCCAACATGAATGGTGGATCTAAAAGGGACTTACAAGATAAGCAAACTTGGGACCTTTCATATTGACTTTATTTTTCGTGCTTTGAATCGGTCGTGGAATCGGAGAAAACTTTGAAACATTATTCATTACGGGACCTTCTTTGGATCGGTCCCTCGACTTCTATTCATAAAGAAAGGTTGTAGGTACTTACATTAATTTAATGAACACCCATTTTATCAAAATACTTAGGTATTCATTTGAAATAAGATTTAGATTTAATAATGCTTTGTACTTTGATTTGATTAATTTAATTATTATAAGTAATCAAATAATAGAAAATATATATAGTAGGTTAAATTTACTATAGGTAAGTATAGATATACCTAGTGTAAGTATAAGTGTTTGTTAGTTTCTTTGTCCGTCTTTCACGTCAAAACGGAGCAACGGATCGACGTGATTTTTAACCGACTTCTAAATCAAAAAGGAGGAGGTTCTCTATTCGTCTGTATGTATGGTTTTTTTTTTTTTTTGTGTATGTCCACCGATTACTCGAAAACGGCTGAACCGATTGAAATAGTTCAAACGTTATTACATCAGGTTGGTTTCCAAGTTGGTCCCATTTTTTGAAATTTTGAAATCGGCTCAGTAGTTTTCAGGAAATCTTGAAAATACTGTCGTTTTCGTTACCACGTTATGTGAATTTAATACGTATCTTTAGGCATAACTCCTTTGTTTATAAACCGATTTAGATGATTCTTGTTTTGTTAAAAAGGGGATACCTCAAGGTATTTTAACCGACTTCGAAAAAGGAGGTTTTGAGTTTGATCACATACCTATTTACCAGAAAACACGTAAACTGCCTGCACGATGCACTAAAAAGAGTGAAATAAAAATTATTTTTATAAAAAAATAAAACCGCCTTCAAAAAAACCACATCAAAAAAGTAAGAAATAATTCCTCATCAAATAAATAACGTAAGTACTTTGAAGTCGGGCGGGTTTTAACAAAAACAACAAGAAATTGTACATGTTTCACGCCCGACTTCAAAGTACTTACGTAATTTATTTGGTGAGGAATTATTTCTTACTTTTTTGATGTGGTTTTTTTGAAGGCGGTTTTATTTTTAGTATGGGGTTAGTTTGGGAGCTGGAGTGACATGGGCACTTTTTATCCCGGAAAATTTCACACTCACGCGGGATAACATCGTGTAGTCGCGGGCGAAGCCGCGGGCAGAAGATAAGGCTAGCAAGTTATAGGTTTATAGACAAGTGTTGAGTGTATCACACTTGAAGAGAACGAAGCTAGAAAGTAAGTCTTAAGTTTAAACCTTTTAGTTTTTTGCAGTTTAAAATCTACGATTAAATAAAACATGGTAATATAATAAAAACATCTATTTTGCAGTAACATTATAATTAAGTTTACAAACTTAATATCTAAAGCAACAAACACGTAAATTAATACGTTAGACGAAAAAACATTTCAGTGTAGGTAAACATATTCAACTTAATTTAGTCACAGTTGACTTACAACTTGTTTATTTGAATAAGGTAAAAAATATGATTGTTCTTTAACATTTAAAAACAAAAGCAATATTGTTTTTAGGTTTAAACTAAGTATTCAATGTTATCTGTAGAAAATACCATATTCAATCACATAAGTACTTCTTTTCACATAAATATTTCTGAACGATCTCAAAAACACCAATTTTAATTGACCGTTATAATTATAATATATCATACTTTTTATATTTTATGTAAACTACAAATTTGGCACATATACGTACCCTGACATACCTATACTAGCTGACCCGGCAAACGCTTTTTTGCCACATAAATTATTTCTAAATGAAAAAAAAAATTTGACCAAATAATGTTTAACCCATTCTCAGACCTCGCCTGGTAAGATATAATATATCATGGCGATTGTACTTATTAATTTTTATATAATGCAACATGCCAAGAACATTATTTCCTTCCAAACTAGGTAGTTCCTTGCGTACCAACCAATCTACTGCACGGGTAGCATGACGAACTCGAGAAAGGTTTTGTCTATATCGAAACGTCAATGACAATTCATCGTAGACAAACCTATTGGTCAGACTTTGATAGAGGTAGACAAAACTCTTCTCGGGTTTGTCATGCTACGCTAGTCGCTTTAAGAAAATAATACTATACTTACTAATACTACCTACATTACATTACTTTTTTAAATATATAATTTATTTAGTTATAGAATATAATGGTTCTTTGGTTAAACAAATAGTACAGTAGTCCTTTCCTTAGTTCTGAATCTTTCATAGGTCGCAATTCATCAATCTGTTATTAAGATGGTAGCCAAAACTTGATATTTTTTCATTACGAACCCTTTTGCACAAGAAATAAGAATAACTATTTCGATCTAATATTTTTGATCAATACCTCTAATCGGATCGTAGAACACTAAGGTAGTTTATCTAGATAATTTTAAGAACCTATAAAGGGCCCAACACACTAACAGGCCGCCGACATGTAACGGCCTGTCAGTGTCACGGCCTGTCAGCCGCAACAGACCACATACTCACAGTTTTACTTAATAAAATAGAACAGCAGGCTTCGATCAACAAGGTGTTAATGTTGATCGAAGACAGCAGGTTTGTGTGTGTGACCCTTATGAACCTACAGAATAATACAACTATAGATAGATGTCGAGTATATTCTGAACCTCTAAAACCGTTTCAACTAATTTCACAAAAATAGTAATTTATTTATTAATCGTTTGTACCTAAGTACGACATTCTTTATTTTTATCCCAGAAAAAAAGTTTCTAAATTGTCTCAGTTATAAAACTTCTAAGAGAAAACGGCTTTAATATTAAATCATATTACTTCTAAAGAGTTTCATACGTTGATGAAAAATACTTATACAAAACATCTACATGTCGATGTTTTTATTTAACATTAGGCCAAATTGATGAGCCGTTCGTTGACAAAATTCGTTTCTTTTCCAATACTCTTTTACCGTAACTTGGACCTCAAATACATACTTGCTACTTCCAGCGGCCATTCCACCATCACAGTTCCAAACTTCAATAATATCGTTGCATTTTTAACGAAACGAAACGCTGCTAACTGCTTGTTAAATTGTCCAATAGTAAAACTATAAGCAGTCAGTGCACTTTCTTGATTATTTTAAATTTAAAAAAATCAAGAAATAGTTTTAAGTCTGACATAACACGAGTGTTATATTGTATGAGAAGCATATAAGTTGTGTTATTATCAAAAATACAAGGTAGAATCAAGATTTTCTCTTAATGACGTATTTTCTAAAAAGCAAAGGAATTAGAATTAATACTGATCACGCACAATTGTGATGACCACATCTACTGTGTTCCACAGTTTATTGAATCGAAGGTTTCTCATGCAAAATTAAGTAAATTAAAACTAGTCCTACCTTATGGTAAGGGATACTGTCCGTAATCCAGGGGGCTGGTCGCTGTCTTGCCGGCGCGCGCGCGCCTGGCCAAGTAGGTCTTCACCCAACCCCGAGGGGAAACTCTTATAGCTAACACTCTTAAAACTACACAATGCCCTAATAGGCCGCTAAAACTTTCCCGGCGCTTTTCAAAGCGAACACACACGGGTTACACGTCCGTACCCCGACCGGAGCCCTAGTAGGGGCAAAACGAAATCTCGGTCCCAATATGGGTAGGTAACTTGCGCGGCACGTCGCACACGAACTTGTCTCACGGCTGCTTACGGCCAACAACCTGCACGCGGCCCGAGCGCATTGCGTGTCGCCCGTGACCTTGACAATGACAACGCACCGCTCGCAGCGCGGCGCGAACATCCCCCCGTCCCGGACAGTAGCAAACTGTCCGCCAACTCAATCTAAGGGCAGGCGAGAGAGGGTAGCGATCGCTCGCTTCAAAACAGAGTCCCCCACCAGGACCTCGGCAAACCTGGGCACACCATCCGACCCCGGATGAAGCTGAACAATGCGTCCTAAACGCCAGCGGAGGGGCGGCAGGTTTGGATCCTTTACCAACACGAGGTCTCCTGTCTTGGGTGGGGTCGTCCTATCCGACCACTTAACGCGTTGCTGCAAAATGTGCAAATACTCCAGATGCCAACGGCGCCAAAAACTCTGCGTAAGCTGCTGGAGCAATTCAAATCGCGAGAGCCGTCCGGAGGGCACTTCGGAATAAGGATATTCCGGCAAGGCGTTAAGCGGTCTGCCAATCAAAAAATGGCCCGGCGTAAGGGCCTCTAAATCATTCGCGTCCGAAGACAACGGACACAACGGACGCGAGTTGAGGACCGCCTCAACCTTACAAAATACGGTCGCGAGTTCCTCAAACGTGAGGACCGTCTCCCCAATAACGCGACGAAGGTGAGTTTTAGCGGCCTTTACAGTTGCTTCAAAAATCCCTCCCCAGTGGGGGCAGGATGGCGGGGAGTACTGCCATCGTACCCCTCTGCGAGAGAGTGTGGATCCGATCTCAAAATTATTCCTATCCAAAAATTCACAAACTTCCTTTAAATACCTATCGGTGCCCTTGAAATTGGTTCCACAATCGGACCTGATTAACGACGGCATTCCGCGGCGAGACACAAAACGATTCAACGTGGCTACAAAGGCTTCTGTGGTGAGGGCACTAACCACCTCCAGGTGGACCGCTTTAGTGGCCAAACAAACAAATACACACAAGTAAGCCTTTTCCGTTCTAGCATTACGAAGCCGCGATGTCTTAACGGTAAATGGCCCCGCAAAATCCGTTCCAACTCCTGAGAAGGGCATCGATTCGTTCACTCGATCGGCAGGCAAATCACCCATCTGGGGCTGCATCGTATCGGCGCGCAAACGATAACACGGGAGACAACGAAAAATAACGGATCGGATTATTCTCCGCGCTGACAAAATCCAGAACTCTCGTTGGAGGAGCGCGGTCAAAGCATTACAACCGGCATGAGCATTCTTTACATGTCGGTCTGTAATCAACAGTCTAACTAACGGTCCATCCTTGGGGAGCAACAAAGGGTGGCGTGATCCGTACGGCAGGTTGGCATGTCTGAGCCTACCTCCGACACGCAGCAATCCGGTACTGTCCAAGAAGGGATTCAACCGCACCAAGGGTCCCTTCAGCTTGGGCTTACTTGAGCGCAGGGCTTTCAGCTCCGGTTCAAACTCTCGCTGTTGCGTCACTCGCACCCAATGCAACAGAGCGTCTTGCCGCTCTTGTGGGGCGAGGACCGGAGACAACAATTTCTCCTGAGGCTGGCGACAATTTCGCACAAAGCGCCTCATCCAAGCAGTCACGCCGAGCAACTTATCAAGAGAACTGTAGCGGTCTAACAAAAACTCCATCTGCGGAGCCGCCACCGTCTCCACGGCGTGAACACGCATGCCTAGGTCTGGGACTCTGGCCACAGCCGGGGTGGCAGGCCATGAGCGCTCAGGCCGTAACAACCATGATGGACTCCACCATAGGTGGTGGTCCACTAACTCAGGCGCCTCGCAGCCGCGGGAGGCACAATCTGCGGGGTTCAATTCGCCCGGTACGTGGCGCCAAATCAACGGGGCCTTTGAAGTCTGAATTTGTGAGACCCGGTTGGCCACAAAAACCTCAAGGGTGTGGACTGAACTCTTCAGCCAACAAAGGACGACCTGGCTGTCAGACCACGCAAATATCGACTCCAAGTCGACACCGTTTCCCAAGGTGTCGGCAACATGATTGAGTAGCCGTACTAAGAGAGTGGCGCCGGACAACTCCAACTTCGGAATGGTTAGCCTAGTCCGAAGGGGGGCGACCTTACTCTTGGCCATAACTAAGTGTACGGCGACAACGCCTGCTGCATCCACCGTTCGGATGTAAACGGCTGCCGCGTATCCGCTTTCGGACGCGTCACAAAAGCCGTGCAGGGAGGCTTTAAACTTTCCCGAAGGCAGCATTTGCCTCGGTATACAAACCCGATTGACGTCGGGTAGGGATGACACGAACCTCACCCACTCTCGTAGGAGGCTACCAGAGAGGGGCTCATCCCATGACAATTCCGCAGCCCAGAGCTCCTGTAGGAAGCACTTCATCGAAAACACTACAGGGCTGAGCCAACCGTTCGGATCAAAGGTACGGGCTACAGTAGACAGCACCGTGCGTTTAGTCCAGACCTTTGGGTCTGGCAGTTCTAATCGATATGTGAACAAATCCGGGACTGGTCGATACTGGACTCCCAAAACAGACAGCATGTCTGGAGTCTCCGGATTTTCAAAGAGGAGCGGCTCTTGCTGGTGGTCCTTAGGCAAATCTGCCAATAGGTCCGGTGAGTTAGACAGCCACTTCCGCAGCTCATAGCCACCAGCCCTCAAGAGCGCAATCAGCTCATCACGTAAGACGAGAGCCTCATCTAAGCTCGAGGCCCCCGTGCAGATATCGTCGACAAATAAGGCCCCCCCCTCAATAAGAGCAGATGCCCGGGGATAGCGTAGCCGTTCGCGCTCTGCGAGCTCCAAAAGCGAACGGATCGCCACAAAGGGGCTCGACCGCAAACCATAAGTGTTGGTGTTCAGCTCGTAAGCCAACATCGGATCCTGGGGATCCTCACGCCAAAGGATGAGCTGGTATCGTCTATCCTCCGGGTGAATCACGGTCTGTCTGAACATCATGCGGATATCGGCCACAAAGACGACAGCGTGCCGGCGGAAGTTGGTCAAAACATCACAGACATCGTGATGCAACTTCGGCCCCGCATGCAGACACTGATTCAACGACACTCCGGTTGACGTGGGCGCTGAACCATCAAAGACCACGCGGATCTTCCCATTGGAAGTCTTCAAAACAGCGTGGTGTGGCAGGAAGTAATGTTCCACATTACGCCAGTCCAACTGCGAGATGGACATGTGCCCAAGGTCCAAATACTCCCGCATGAAGTCTATATACTTCTCCTTGAATGCGGGATCCCTGGCCATCCTACGCTCCATGGACAACAATCTCTTCTCGGCCATCGGTCGGGAGCTCCCTAAAGGAGGGCGAACCGCCAAGAAGGGCAAGCGGGTAATCAAGCGACCCGAGAGGAGGCGCCCAGTGTTGTTCTGGTAGAACAATTCGCACTCCTCCGCTAACGGATCCAACCGCTTGGCAGTGGGAGGTTCCTCCACCTCCCAAAACTTTTGGAGAACGTCGGACAAAGTAGAACCGACAATGGTCTGGCGGTCTACCGACGGGGTCTCTGGTGTCTGTGGTACCTTTCCCATCACCACATGACCCAGCGACGAGGACAAGGCGACAAGATCGGCTGTCTGCAAAACTCGCTTGCTTCCACACAGTACACGACCGAGGACATCCGCACCAATCAACAAGTGTATTGGGCCCGGTCGGTGGAAGGAAGGATCAGCCAAAGCCAGTCCAGACGTCAGCTCAATCGTGGATGGCGGCACTCGCACTTGCGGGAGTGGTCCAACCACCTTATCAAAAACTATCGCCGAAGCACCAATCTTCGGCCTTGGCGTGAAGTGGGGGGAGAAGGAGAACTCAACTCGACCAATCGGATCAGGGATCCGCGAGTCTCCCACCCCCCGTACCGCTTCGTGATGCGGCACAAGCAAAAGACCCAGCTGTCGGACAAGCCACCTGGACATTATGCACCCCTGGGCACCTGAGTCCAAAAGGGCGCGCACCGTGACAACATTGCCCTTAGGTCCCCAAACATTCACGGAGGCTGTTGGCAACAGCACAAGCTCCGGAGGGGTGGTTGGGTCCGACAGGGGCGCCATTAAAAATTTTGGGGGGGTACTTGTCCCCCTCGCGCCTGAGTCGGCGCGCCAAATGTGGGACGCTCGTACCGGGCGAGCGGGTCCCAATCGGGTACATACTGGCCCCGACCAACAGCACTCCTAGGTGCAGGGTAATACCCGTGTGGGGCGTGCCTCGGTACATAGTACCCCAATCGAGGCCTCTCCATTAGGGGGGGGGAGTAGCAAATAGGGCCCGTGCCCATCGCCACCGTGGCGTACTCTTGTGGTACCCCCCTACCCCCGCCCGTGGCGGGGGCGTCTCTCCTATAGTTCCCCCTCTCCGGGGGGGACTGAACGGGGGGGCTAAGCCCCGCCGAATCTCTAGGGGACCGGTTCCGGGCTGCCGGGCCCCCGCCCGTGCGCGAGGAATTCGAACCCCGGTCGCTCCCGGCGTCCTTGCGGTCCAAACAAAGGAGGGGGTGATGCCTCCCTCCGCAAAGACGACAATCCTCGGTCTGGGGACACGCCGACTGCATGTGTCCCCCCAAACACCTATAGCACCATTGGCGCTGTCTAGCAACGGCCCTCCGTCCCTCTGGGCGGAGGCCTCTAAACTTGGCACATTCGTGCACCATGTGCCTATCTCCCCTGCAATACCTGCACCGCTCACTCGGTGCGGGGGGAGGGGACTGCTGGAAGGCAGCATAGCGATTGGTCGGGCGACGGGGCTGTTCCCTCGCCGCCACCATACGACCAACACCTGGAACCGGGGCGGGCTCCAGGTGGTCCGTCACCCTACATTCGTCCTCCAAAAAACGAAGGAGGTCCGCGAAGGGCGGGAGATACGAGGCGCTGTCGCCTCCGTACCTCTGCTCGAAACGCCCCTTCATTTCAGCGGGCAATTTGGCGAGGACTATGTGCAGCAGTACAAAGGACCACTGATCCACCGGCAGGTCCAATCGCCTTAGGGAGTTGACCGCTGACAGTAGCGGGTTCAGCAACTCCCTCCGTAACAGGTGTACCCGCGTGATCCGCGGGAGGGCCAAAATCGTGGCCACGTGGGTGTCCGCCAGTAACCGGACATTCTGGTACCTGCTAACCAGAAGCTGGCGAGCCACCTGGTAGTTGTCGTCGCTGATGAGCAGGTGCTGGACTACCGCGCTGGCCTCTCCTCGCAGGGAGGAGCGCAAATAGGCCAACTTCTCACTAGGGGATAAGTCCCGTCGTGAATCCACCAAACTGTCAAACAGGTTAATGAAGCCCATCCAGGCTGACAGATCCCCATTAAAAGTGGGAATCTCCAAAGTAGGCAATCGGCCTAGCAACGCCGTCGGGGTAGGTTTGACCTCCCCGCTCAAAACCGGCTCCCCCTTCCGAACAGCCAGGGCCCTCTCAGCCGCCTCCGTGAACTGGTCAGCCAGCTCATAGGCCTGGGCTACATCCTGCTCCAGCTGTTCCGACACGGCCTCATCAGCTGGGGGGTTCTGCAAATAATACGCGCGACACTCCATGGCGTGGCGCTCCAGGTCTTGCAGGCGAGCTGCCAGCCCGCCATACCGAGCTAGCAACGCGCCTACCCGGTCGGCTCGGTCTATTAATGTGACCGCACAAGCAAGCCAACGCAAAACTCCTTGGATGCCAGCCCTGGATACGGCGGTCGGATTCGTAGGAGCCATTTATAATCCGTTTTATAAACAAAGCAAACAAAGAAATATAAAAGTGGTAAACATCAACAAAAAAAACAATAGAAATAGGTCGCGTCACGATAATATAAAACACAAGTAATCTGTGCCGGCCGGCGCCTGGTCAATATTGGCCGCCCCGGGTTGAGTGAACGTTGACAGCTATATGCGTGGTCAGAATTGGCCCCAACGGGGTTCAAGGGTTAAAATTCGGACGACATACACGGACCCTACTAGTTTCATAAATTATTAGCAACTTACCAATTTCAAGGGCTAACAATATAACGGTATAAACAAAACGTATAGGATTAACGGTATGGCATACCTCGCAAATCAACTACTAAACCGTTATCAACAAACGAAAACAAAACTATTTTTAATAATAATACTCGTAATTTAATACTACTAATAATTAAAACTAGTTCCACTTTTTTAACTAGGCAAGCGGACTCGGAACAAACACTAGTATGTGGTACTAATAAACAACACTTTCGAACGAAACTATTCGTCAAATAAATCCCGACAAACAAAAAAAAATATACACATCTAGGCGAGTAAACTCGTATCAAATCACTAGTATGTGATACTAATAAACACACTTTCGAACGAACTATTCGTCAAATAAATCCGGACACACAAAAAAAAATATACACATCTAGGCGAGTAAACTCGTATCAAAACACTAGTATGTGACAACAATTATATAAGTGTCTATCTATTATCGGATCCACCAAGTGAGAAACATTCGCTTCGAGAATTTACTAGAACAATTTCTTAGTACTTCAATCGTCTCGGCATACCCTCGAGATTTCAACAAAAAAAAATAATTTTTAGGTACTCTTTTTAGGTACGCTTTTTTTTATTTTTACTATGAAATTTTATGTACCTAGTTAATTTTAATATGAAAATTAACTAATTATATCAACTAGGTACGCTCTGCTACCAAAAAATATGATCACGCACAATTGTGATGACCACATCTACTGTGTTCCACAGTTTATTGAATCGAAGGTTTCTCATGCAAAATTAAGTAAATTAAAACTAGTCCTACCTTATGGTAAGGGATACTGTCCGTAATCCAGGGGGCTGGTCGCTGTCTTGCCGGCGCGCGCGCGCCTGGCCAAGTAGGTCTTCACCCAACCCCGAGGGGAAACTCTTATAGCTAACACTCTTAAAACTACACAATGCCCTAATAGGCCGCTAAAACTTTCCCGGCGCTTTTCAAAGCGAACACACACGGGTTACACGTCCGTACCCCGACCGGAGCCCTAGTAGGGGCAAAACGAAATCTCGGTCCCAATATGGGTAGGTAACTTGCGCGGCACGTCGCACACGAACTTGTCTCACGGCTGCTTACGGCCAACAACCTGCACGCGGCCCGAGCGCATTGCGTGTCGCCCGTGACCTTGACAATGACAACGCACCGCTCGCAGCGCGGCGCGAACAAATACAGTAAATTGGTCCTACATTATCATTATTATTATATTGTTTTTCGATAGTAATGTAATAAGATACAATAGACGCATAGCATGTTCTTTATTCTATAAATCTAACATTATATTATAAGATCTACATTAGCGATTAATTATATAGCCTAGTTTCTTTTTTGCATGTCCGATTCCGTATGTATAATATTCATATCTAATTTAGTAAAAAATATCTACAATGCTTTTTTAAACTAAATATATTAGCATCAACTCAAGCAAAAGCCCGTTTTCGTATATTTAATTTATGCACTTAATAAAATTACAACTTCATTGCATGAAAATTGCTTAATAAATTTAACACGTTTGGCCTAGTTTAAAGTTTAAACCATAGTTTATTAGAATACAAATAAAATAATAAAGTGGCGTAAATTTATGGTTCACCGAGATTCGAAAAAATATTTGTTTAATTTTTTTTTTGGAATATAATAAACAGGCCGACTAAATATTACTAAATTTACCGACTAAAATATTAGGTTTGGTTACGGGAAAACAGGTTTAGGTTATGTTAGATTGGCGACTAAGTTGCTCACCTAGTATTTTTGTCAGTAAAAAAGTATCGGTTAATTAGCAGTCATTTTTTCTATGCCATCAAATCAGAAATCATGTCGATGTGATGTGATTCACAAAATCGGTTGAATTTGTGCATTTAATTCTGAATTCGGGTAAACGATATAATGTTATCGCGCTATAATAAGTTATACTGACTCAACGCTAAAATTTGCTTAAATTTTATCGAGATATGATCAACATAATTATGTTCGGCTGACATGATGATGTTGATGATCAACATATCAACATGTGAAAAGAAAAATCCTGCCTGAAAGTTACTTGCAGGGCTGGTGGTTTTTTGCTATCACAATTTATCCCTTACTTACATAATACCTAGCATAAAAATAATTTAAAACCTTAATATCAACATTTAGTGCCTTATCTATCACACATGCTCAGCATTCATAATTATTGGGAATACTTACACTAAACATAACCAACTTTACTTGTATTAATTAACTGCCTTTCCCAATAACCCCACAATGAGAGATAGGGGCTTAGGCAATATGAAAATTATAAGCAAATATTATTGGTTCCTGTTATCATCAGAATAATTTAGCTAGGGAGCAGTGGCGAAGGGTAGATACATGACGATTCTCATCAACTGCCGTTTGGAAAATCCCTAGAAACCCCACCCACTATGCAGATCATTCATTATTGCCACCAATTTTTGGTCTGGTTTATCTTTCGCCATAATATGTACAACCCTCGTCAATGCTTGCTATACAATAAATCTTAAGCTTGCCTATATCTTATAGAGAGTAGAGGTACACTATTAAAAAAAAACCTTTAAAGACATCCTAATCATCAAAACGTAAGATACGTATAAGAAATAGCTCCAGGCTTACAGCAATAAGTCTCATATATATACATATATATATATCTAATTATTTTAGCAGCAGCAGTAAACTACATTAACCTTATGCCTATATAATTAAGGTCGCATTTGGCTCACTGTATTGAGCATAATTTTCGTACACACATCACAGTAACACTTTACTAGCACTATAATTGTCCATGTCTGCATATTCACGAACTTTGGAGGTTTTTTGGAGACTCGAGTAGCCAACATCAAGACTTTCATAATACATAAGAAGAAAATTTGGAATTTTGCAATAAGTAACAGAACGACGGTATCATTTCATTTCAATATTATATTACATATCCCTAAAAAAATAATGAGACATCTTTTAGTTAAGGGCCGGCGGTAAGTGAAAAGCGTAAAACAGCTTTCAGGGTTTTAAACTTTGAACATAGAATTAACGACAAATATTACTTTAAAAAATATGATAGTGAACAGGAGTAGCTACTCTACAATAACACCGTGGAAAATTTTAAATATTTTACTCACGTTAATGGCAAAAAAAACGCAAACTTCACTAAAAACAGTGAAATCAACGTTTTTTGTTTTAAAGATATTGTTAAAGAAAAATAATCTTTTTAGTAATATTTAATGTTAAATTAAATGACAATGAAACATAGAATTGATTCACCGCGCCATATTTTCCGTTTTTTATATAAATTGAGAACAATCTGGCGTCAAAGATTGACAATTTTGAAGCGCGCTTCGCTCATACATTTTCGTATAGAACGCGAAGATAAATAAAACATTGTTTATATACAAGCCGCCCTAGGAGCAAAATTTAGTAAGCCCGCTGATTTCAAGGTGAGAGCACGTCGCTTTTTCTCAGCTTCTGACACTCGAAATCAGACTATCTGTACACAAACACTTTGAGCGGTGGTAAAGAAAAGGTAGGTAAAGTAAAATTTCCAAAAATCCGGAAAGCGATAATTAGTATAATTAGTTTTCCACTCAACAATTTGTTTGATACGTCATCACATCAGATATCTGGTCAAATGCTGGAGCCAGGAAGTGGCTGATGGAACTACTCACCAATTCAACGTACGTAACCACTTTGAATCGTCTAGATGAAAACTCTTGTGCAAAGTAGTTTCGAAAGTGTGATGCTGGAGTCAGGAGGTGGTTGATGGAACTCTTCAACGATCCAACGTAAACACTTCTAGTTTGGGCTCATTTGAATTGTCTTGATGAGAACTCTTGTGCCAAGTAGTTTCCAAGGCCAAATTCTGGAGCCAGTAAGTGGCTGATGGAACTCTTTATCAATTCAACGTAAACACTTCGAGTTTGGGCTCGTTTGAATCGTCTTGATGAGAACTCTTGTGCCGAGTAGTTTCGAAAGTCTGATGCTGGAGTCAGGAAGTGGTTGATGGAACTCTTCAACGATCCAACGTAAACATTTCGAGTTTGGGCTTATTTGAATCGTCTTGATGGAAACTCTAGTGCCAAGCAGTTTCGAAGGTAATGATAGAGTCAGGAGGTGGTTGATGGAATTCTTCAACGACTCAACGTAACCACTTCGAGTTTGGGCTCGTTTGAATCGTCTTGATAAAAACTCATGTGCCAAGTAATTTCCAAGGTCAAATTCTAGAGCCAGTAAGTGGCTGATGGAACTCTTCATAAATTCAACGTAACTACTTTGAGTTTGGGCTCGTTTGAATTGTCTTGATAAGAACTCTTGAGCCAAGTTGTTTCCAAGGTCTATTGCTGGAGCCAGGAAATGGTTGATGGAACTCTTCAATGATTCAACGTAACCAGTTTGAATTGTCTTGATGAGAACTCTTGACAAGAAAACAGGAACGCAATGTTAAAAATTTTAAAAAATCCAAGATTGCGGCCCACTTTTTTGTGTGTGGGGCCAATTTTGGGAAAACTTGGGTTTTGGTACTATTTTGTCAAAAAAACAGCAACGCAATGTTAAAAATATTAAAAAATCCAAGATGGCGGCCAACTTTGTTGTTTGTGGGCCGATTTTGATAAAACTCGGTTTTGGGTATTATTTTGACAAGAAAACAGGAACGCAATGTTAAAATTATTGAAAAGTCCAAGATGGCGGCCAACTTTTTTGTTTATGGGCCGATTTTGATGAAACACGGTTTATGGTATCATTTTGATAGGAAAACAGGAACGCAATTTTAAAATATTAAAAAATCCAAGATGGCGGCCAACTTTTTTGTTTGTGGGCCGATTTTGATAAAACTCGGTTTTGGGTACTATTTTGACAAGAAAACAGGAACGCAATGTTAAAATTATTGAAAAGTCCAAGATAGCGACCAACTTTTTTGTTTGTGGGCCGATTTAAATGAAACTCGGTTTTTGGTACTATTTTGACAAGAAAACAGCTTAAAAATATTATAAAATCCAAGACGGCGGCCAACATTTTTGTTTATGGGCCGATTTTGATGAAACACGGTTTATGGTATCATTTTGATAAGAAAACAGGAACGCAATTATAAAATATAAAAAATCCAAGATGGCGGCCAACGTTTTTGTTTATTTATGGGCCGATTTTGATAAAAGTTGATTTTTGGAACTACTTAAACATGAAAACAGTAAAATTGACTCCAGACGAGAAAGCTCTTCAACAGTCAACAGCACTGACACGAAATTTTATATATGCAAGTTATTTAAATTTTTACTTTTTTGCATTCACAATGCAGTTTTTATCATAGAAAAATGGAAAATAAAGTATTTAGAAAAAATTGACCCGTCTCACAACCAGCTCCGATGGGACTCGAACCCATTTCCATTTTTCTTTATATATGCATTCAATTATGGTGGGTGATCCTGCACGGTGCACCTAAGGTTGGCCCCGGACGCGAGAACTCTGCAACGGTCAATAGCCATGAAATTTTCTATAAGCAATCCTTTATGATGGCCTGTTAAGTTTCTGTTGGTCTCGATTTAGTTCAACAGTAAAAATTAAATAATTATAACTAAAAAAATTAAATAAACAAAAAAAATATACAAGCTTTTATTAGTTAAAACTAAAAAGTTTAAAAAATATTTAATTCAGATTGGAAATATGCCGTTTTATATTTCTAAGCCACTAAAGCTCCTTCGTCAATATCAAAATAATCCCATATCGCAATTACATATTTTATAACCCTGAAACTTTATAAGTATCATTTACTTACTGTGCCCGCGACTTCGTCCGCGTGGTATGGTGGCTTTCGGCAGCATTTTTTATTCTTTGGCATATTATTTTGCAAATACACTTAGGCATATTGCCCGTTCCCCCACATACGCTGCGCTACGCCGCCGCCGCTCATTGTGTATGGTGCGCGGCGTTTGGAAAGTTTCTTACTTCCGTTAATTTCAGTTTCACATTTTGTAATGACTCCGTAAATCTTTGTTTTTCTATTATCATTTTATTTTGTGGGCCGTAAGCTTTTTGTCGACGTCATTACACAAAAACTTTCATTCTCTATTTTTACCACCTGCTTAGTTTTCAATATTTACAGTAATTTTGCTCCACCAATTTTAAATTAAAAGTTAGAATCGCACCGTCCTCTTTTTTAATGCTCTTCTCTGTGCCATTTCTAGAAGCTACCGTGTAAATGCAATCTGTGACATGGTCGAATAAAAATGGAGATTTTTTGTGGCAGTAAAAATTTAGTTTTATTTATTCAAACGCATCGAATTAGTGGACACCACCTTTAGAGTAAAATTAATACAAACTTTGAATGTCGTATTTATTTGTATCTAATCAAAAGCCTAAATAATAAGTTTCAAGTTTCTAGCTTTAAAATTAACGTAATTTTCATACAAATTTTCGTCTCCTATTTCAACCCCTTACAGACCTTTTTTCGCATTAAAAAGCAGCTTATGTTTTTTCTCAGGCTCTAGATTATCTCTGTACCAAATTTTATTGAAATCGGTTCAGTAGTTTAGGTGTGATTGCGTAACACACAGACAGACAGAGTTACTTTCGCATTTAAAACATTTGTGTACGTAGTATGTAATATATTTCAATTTATATTAATTGTGTACTAGTCACTGTTTCAAGCTTTCAAATAAAAGCGTGTTACATTTTAATAACGGCAAAAGAGAGAGAAAAAACTAAAGTTAACAACCTTTTTGACCTTTTGTAATTTTTTACACTGCGTTCTTGTTTTATTGTCAAAATAGTACCAAAAACCGAGTTTCATCGAAATCGGCTTATAAAAAAAAGAGTTGGCCGCTATCCTGGATTTATTTTTATTTTTAACATTACGTTTTAGTTTTCGTGTCAAAATAGTACCAAAAACCAAGTTTCATCGAATTCGGCCCACAAACAAAGAAGTTGGCCGCCATCTTAGATTTTTTAATATTTTTAATATTGCGTTGCTGTTTTCTTGACAAAAGAGTACCAAAACCCGAGTTTCATCGAAATTGACCCACAAACAAGAAAGTTGGCCGCCATCTTGGATTTTTTATATTTTTGCTATTGCGTTGCGTTGCTGTTTTTTTGGCAAAATAGTACCAAACACTGAGTTTCATTAAAATCAGCTAACCAACAAAAAAGTTGGCCGCCATCTTGGATTTTTTAATAATTTTGACATTTCGTATCTGTTTTCTTGTCAAAATAGTACCAAACACCGAGTTTCATCAAAATTGACCTTACAAAAGAGTTGGCCGCCATCTTGATTTTTTAAATATTTTTAACATTTCGTTGCTGTTTTCTTGTCAAAATAGTACCAAAAACCGAGTTTCATCTAAATCGGCCCACAAACAAAAAAGTTGGCCGCCATGAAGATCTCTCATGAAGACAATTCAAACGAGCCCAAAAATGAACTTGTTACGTTAAACCGTTGAAGAGTTCCATCAGCCACTTCCTGGCTCCAGCAATAGAGCTTGGAAACTACTTGGCAAAAGAGTTCTCATCAAGACAATTCAAACGAGCCCAAACTCAAAGTGGTTACGTTTATTTGTTCAGGAGTGCCACTTCCTGACTCCAGCATCAGACCTTCGAAACTACTTGGCACAAGAGTTCTCATCAATACGATTCAAATAAGCCCAAACTCGAAATGTTTACGTTGGATCGTTGAAGATTTCCATCAACCACCTCCTGACTCCAGCATCAGACTTTCGAAACTACTTGGCACAAGAGTTCTCATCAAGACGATTCAAACGAGCCCAAACTCGAAGTGTTTACGTTGAATTGATAAAAAGTTCCATCAGCCACTTACTGGCTCCAGAATTTGACCTTGGAAACTACTTGGCACAAGAGTTCTCATCAAGACGATTATAATAAGCCCAAACTCGAAGTGTTTACGTTGGATCGTTGAAGAGTTCCATCAACCACCTCCTGACTCCAGCATCAGACTTTCGAAACTACTTAGCAGAAGAGTTCTCATCAAGACTATTCAAACAAGCCCAAACTAGAAGTGTTTACGTTGAATTGATGAAGAGTTCTATCAGCCACTTACTGGCTCCAGAACTGGACCTTGGAAACTTCTTGGCACCAAAGTTTTGATCAAGACCATTCAAATGAGCCCAAGCTCGAAGTGGTTACGTTGAATTGTTGAAGAGTTCCATCAACCACCTCCTGACTCCAGCATCAGACGTAGGAAACTACTTGACACAAGAGTTCTCAGCAAGACTATTCAAATGAGCCCAAACTTCCAACTGGTTACGTTGAAATGTTGAGGAGTTCCTTTGACTGTCTGTAAGATGCTGTATCAGCCCCCAGATGTCAAACATGGCAAATCAAATGCATCAAATACGTAAAGTTACTTTCTGAAAAAAAAACAGTTATTACTTTTTAAATTTTCTGAATTACATTTTTTCGTGCTAGGGCGGAGAAGTTTGTGTGAGTGAAGGCACACATGTACAGATTAGCTTCGTCAATACCTACACGCTGGCTTACAGCCGGCCCTTAAAGCTAATTTGAAAAATCATTATTTTAAAAATTCAGAGTTTAACTGTACTTTGGACATACAAAAAAGGAAGGACAGTATAAACAAGTAATTTAATGACACAAATACGTTAACGTAAATCTATACGCGTACTCATTTGACGTATTTATTTTCAAAATTGGTTTGGTTTTGTGCAACTGCAACACAATAACAAACGTTGTGGTAATTTGAAAACTTATGCCGCTTGTGTTCTAACCATCACAACTTTGGAGACGATGGCGAAACTTGCTTCTAATGACATTGTAACAGTTTTTCTATCAGGTCACGTGTCCGTCTTACGATATTTCGATCTGACGGTCACGTGTTCTGACGCGAGTTTAACATTTTTTACCCATCACAAAAAGTGCACAATGCCAAAAAATGATAATTTTGATTTTGACTACTTGTCCTGTCACCTCCTCAGCTCAGACGCCCAGCAGACAGAAGGCGAGCAAGTTGGAGCATCAGTCGTCGGCGTCGTCCTCGCTCATCTCCTCCTCGCTGGTGCAGTCCGGTTGGGAGGACTCGGAGCTGCAACGCTCGCACCAACAGACGAACAGGTAGTTTTGGGCGAGTTCCTGGTAAAAAAAAAAACAAGAAGAAAAGTTTATTTAGACTGCTCAAAGGAGTTATTTATAACGAGCTTTCCGCCCGCGTGGACTACACGACGTTATTCCGCGGGAATGTGATATTTTTCCGGGGTCCTGTGTTCCTCTCCAGGCTACAATGTATCTGTGACCCAAATTTCAGTCAAATCCGTTCAGCCGTTTTTGTGTGATTGAGTAACAAACATTCAAACATCTAATCATCCAAACATCTAAACTTTCACATTTATAATATTACTAGCTGACCCTTAAAACGTTGTTTTGCCATATAAATTTTATTGGACACGAACTTCGTATCACCTGCCTGACACAATGTCACTTATTAAAAAAAAGAAATCCTAAGCGGCAAAAATGTCAGTGATTACATACTCTTTGACATACCGTCTCTTTGGAAGCGGCTAAGAAATGACAGTTGTGTGAAGTATGACAGTTTAACGGTTTTCTATACAAAATTACCATTTTTATTTTATAATTTTCCTGGATAAAAAGTAGCCTATGTTACTCTCCAGCTCTCAAATTATCTCCATACCGAAAATCTTGTCGATCCGTTTTGACGTGAAAGACGGACAAACAGACAAACAAACACACTTTCACATTTATAATATTAGTATGGAGTATGGATTAGTAGGAATAATAGGAAAGTAGGATGCCTAGAAAATAAGGCTAAGATCGATTAGCGGTACAAGATTATACTAAACAGTGCTAGCTGTTGACATGAGTGCGCAAGTTCTACAAGCTGCCCTCCTAGACAAGTTGCATTCTATTATCGAATTCGCCAGTCGAATAGAAAGAAAATGTATGGGATTGACATTAGCGGTCACGTGACATTTCGATCGCTAATGTCACATTTTCTTTCTATTCGACTGGCGAATTCGATAATAGAATGCCACTTGTCTAGGGGGGCTGGTATCGCTCTGTTCAGATGACGCGCGCGGATATTTCTCAGGGCAGTAATATTCTATGAAAAATTATATGTTTTAGTTACATGTGATGCACATACATTTAATATGTCATATCTGCTCTGCAACATAAGGCCGACCTTATACTTGTAAGTTTTACTCACTTACGTGAGCAACTTTCGATAAATCTTGCAAATGTAAACACTCTTTGTAAGTTTATTTGTATGTTTAATTATACTGCCGTAAGTTACTCACATAAAATTTAGGGAAGCAACTTACGAGTGTAATTTCGGCCTAAGAAGTGGATACAACTCACTTTCTGCCTTGAATGTCTCGATCTCTGAAGAGCACAATCATCCAAGTAGCTGATGCATATCTCATCACCAGGTAAGATTGGCTTCAATGCCTTGAGTTGTATTCTGTGATTGCCATAAGGGAACGAAGACTCAGCATTCGGTGCACAGCTGTGGTTGCAAGCACTTTGCAGTTGGAACAAACCGGAGCCTTCTGTATTGAGGAAGGTGCCAGATTCTGAAAGGTTAATTTATACATTACCTAGTTTGTCAACAAGGCTTATTTTATTTTGTTAGTAACCTTCTGAGGAAAACCTTTAGTTTGTAATTTAAAAACTTGACTAACAAAGTTAAGTATAAGTACAATAACTTTTACACAATTGGACTTTTCTAAGAACCAAACTTTAGGTGACTTTAGAAAATAATAGGAAAAGTTAAGAAAATATGAGATATTTCCTTTTGTTCCAGTTCTGTTTTATAAACGTACGAGTTAGATACCACCAAAGAGCTTAGACTAAATACTGAGGTAACTGGAGTTTTCACCCTGAATAAAAAGGTGTGCCCAGCAAATTTGACATTTAGTACTTAGTGGCTGTCAGTTGTCTCATATGACCATACATATTTTTTCAAAGTGTAGGAGAGACGGAAGACAGCCACAGTGCCACAAAAAAGTGTTAGTACTGCACTGTCCAGTTACCTCAGTATTTAGTCTAAGCTTTTTGGATACAACATACACACATTAGCAAAACAAATAAGTACAGATTTTTACTTTTTTGCATTCACTATGCAATTTTGATTATAGAAAAATTTAAAATGAAGTATTTAGAAAAAAAAACCAACCATCTCACATCGGAGCTGGTTGTGAGACGGGTACATTTTTTCTAAATAGGTACTTCATTTTCAATATTTTTTTTAAATAACAGTTAAGATCTCACCTTCTTCAACATACTGGTAAAGTTTGTCAATAAACAAGTCTATTTGTTGTCTTTCATCATCAGACATAGTGAGTTCCAGCACAGCATTAACCCATAACGCCAAAGGACTAGTTCCAATGCCTTGTCCATTTGTGCCGATTAGAGCCATGAGAGTGCAAAATCCTTCTGGTGTGAGAAACTGAAAAAAATACATACCTACCATGTAGTACTTCCTGCATGAACAAACATTAGAAGAAGAAAAAAATTTACGTAAGTACTATAACTATTATGAAAAACAGGATTTTTACCATGTTTAATCTCGTTTTTCATAATAGTACGCTATTAGTTAGTTAGTTATTTAGATAGCTCATAAGTTTAAATAAAATGTTAAAATGTAATTACAATGAAAAAACAAGAGATGCAGCCTTATTGGGTGCCCCTCAGCATAATATGTCATAGTCAGCCATGATGCTGGTTTTCAGTGGAGTATTATTATACTCTTTATTGCACACTAGCAGATCCTCGCGGTTTCACCTGCGTGGTACCCGTTCACATGGGTCGTTCACATGTTCGACATTCGGGTCGTTACGTTCCCTAAAATATGGTTGAGCGAAGCGATGGCTGGTTCATGCGTCATGCTCGTGAACGGGTGCTGCCAGTGGGAATGGGTCTGCTCTTATCTGCTTGCCTTAAAATGTGTTTTCTTTTGTTTTTATTCATTTTATTAAGAATTACATTTGAAACATGTATGGCGCAACTTGCAGTATATAGTAGAATTGTCTTTTGTTTTAAACTAATATTAAGGGCAGGCGGTAAGTGAAACGCGTAAAACAGCTTGCAGGGTTTTAAACTTAAAGCATATAATTAAGGACAGATATTACTTTAAAAAATATGATAGTGAACAGGAATAGTTACTTTACAATAACACCGTGGAAAATTTTAAATATTTTACTCACGTTAATGGCAAAAAAAACGCAAACTTCACTAAAAACAGCAAAATCAACGTTTTTTGTTTTAAAGATATTGTTAAAGAAAAATAATCTTTTTAATAATATTTAATGTTAAATTTAATGACAATGAAACATAGAATTGATTCACCGCGCCATATTTTCCGTTTTTTATATAAATTGAGAACAATCTGGCGTCAAAGATTGACAATTTTGAAGCGCGCTTCGCTCATACATTTTCGTATAGAACGCGAAGATAAATAAAACATTGTATAAATACAAGCCGCCCTAGCAGCAAAATTTAGTAAGCCCGCTGATTTCAAGGTGAGAGCACGTCGCTTTTTCTCAGCTTCTGACACTCGTAATGAGACTATCTGTACACAAACACTTTGGGCGGTGGTAAAGAAAAGGTAGGTAAAGGAAAATTTACAGAAATCCGAAAAGCGATACCAATATCAGGACATAATTAGTTTTCCACTCAACAATTTGTTTGATACGTCATCACATTAGATATCTGGTCAAATGCTGGAGCCAGGAAGTGGCTGATGGAACTGCTCAGCAATTCAACGTACGTAACCACTTTGAGTCGTCTAGATGAAAACTCTGGTGCCAAGTAGTTTCGAAGGTCTGATGCTGGAGTCAGGAAGTGGTTGATGGAACTCTTCAACGATTAAACGTAACCACTTCGAGTTTGGGCTTGTTTGAATAGTCTTGATGAGAACTCTTCTGCTAAGTAGTTTCGAAAGTCTGATGCTGGAGTCAGGAGGTGGTTCATGGAACTCTTCAACGATCCAACGTAAACACTTCGAGTTTGGGCTTATTTGAATCGTCTTGATGAGAACTCTTGTGCCAAGTAGTTTCCAAGGTCTATTCCTGGAGCCAGGAAGTGGCTGATGGAACTCTTCAACGATTAAACGTAACCAGTTAATTGTTGGGCTCGTTTTAATTGTCCTGATGAGAACTCTTGACAAGAAAATAGCAACGCAATATTAAAAATATTAAAAAATCCAAGATGGCGGCCAACTTTTTTGTTTATGGGCCGATTTTGATGAAACGCGATTTATGGTACTATTTTGATAAGAAAACAGCAACGCAATATTAAAAATATTAAAAAATCAAAGATGGCGGTCAACTTTTTTGTTTATGGGCCGATTTTGATGAAACGCGGTTTATGGTACTATTTTGATAAGAAAACAGCAAAGCAATGTTAAAAATATTAAAAAATCCAAGATGGCGGCCAACTTTTTTGTTTGTGGGCCGTATTCGATGAAACTCGGGTTTTGGTACTATTTTGTCAAGAAAACAGCAACGCAATATTAAAAATATTAAAAAATCCAAGATGGCGGCGAACTTTTTTGTTTATGGGCCGATTTTGATGAAACGCGGTTTATGGTACTATTTTGATAAGAAAACAGCAACGCAATATTAAAAACATAAAAAATCCAAGATGGCGGCCAACTTTTTTGTTTATGGGCCGATTTTGATGAAACGCGGTTTATGGTACTATTTTGATAAGAAAACAGCAACGCAATATTAAAAATATTAAAAAATCCAAGATGGCGGCCAACTTTTTTGTTTATGGGCCGATTTTGATGAAACGCGGTTTATGGTACTATTTTGATAAGAAAACAGCAACGCAATATTAAAAATATTAAAAAATCCAAGATGGCGGCCAACTTTTTTGTTTATGGGCCGATTTTGATGAAACGCGGTTTATGGTACTATTTTGATAAGAAAACAGCAACGCAATGTTAAAAATATTAAAAAATCCAAGATGGCGGCGAACTTTTTTGTTTATGGGCCGATTTTGATGAAACGCGGTTTATGGTACTATTTTGATAAGAAAACAGCAACGCAATATTAAAAATATTAAAAAATCCAAGATGGCGGCCAACTTTTTTGTTTATGGGCCGATTTTGATGAAACGCGGTTTATGGTACTATTTTGATAAGAAAACAGCAACGCAATGTTAAAAATATTAAAAAATCCAAGATGGCGGCGAACTTTTTTGTTTATGGGCCGATTTTGATGAAACGCGGTTTATGGTACTATTTTGATAAGAAAACAGCAACGCAATGTTAAAAATATATAAAAAATTCAAGATGGCGGCCAACTTTTTTGTTTGTGGGCAGATTTCGATGAAACTCGGATTTTGGTACTATTATGTCAAGAAAACAGCAACGCAATATTAAAAATATTAAAAAATCCAAGATGGCGGCCAACTTTTTTGTTTATGGGGCGATTTTGATGAAACGCGGTTTATGGTACTATTTTGATAAAAAAACAGCAACGCAATGTTAAAAATATAAAAAATCCAAGATGGCGGCCAACTTTTTAGTTTGTTTATGGGACTTTTTTGCCGATTTTGATAAAAGTTGATTTTTGGAACATGAAAACAGTAAAATTTACTTCAGACGAGAAACTCTTCAACAGTCATCAGCACTGACACGAAATGTTTTATATGCATTCAATTATGGTGGGTGATCCTGCACCTAAGGTTGGCTCCGGACGCGAGACCTCTGCAATGGTCAATAGCAATGCCATGAAATTTTGTATAAGCAATCCTTTGTGATGGCCTGTTAAGTTCCTGATGGTTTGATTTAGTTCAACAGTAAAAATTAAATAATTATAACTAAAAAAATTCAATAATCAAAAAAATATTTATATTTTTTATTTATATTTTTTATTATTTTTATTTATATTTTATGAGTTAAAACTAAAAAGTTTACTAAATATTTAATTCAGATTGAAAGTATGCTGTTTTATATTTCTTAGCCTCCAAAGCTCCTTCGTCTCTATCAAAATAATCCCATATTACAATTACATATTTTATAACCCTGGAACTTTATATCATTTACTTACTGTGCCCGCGACTTCGTTCGCGTGGTATGGTGACTTTCGGCAGCATTTTTTATTTTTCGGCTTATTATTTTGCAAATACACTTAAGGTATAATCAAACGAGGGACTTTTGTCCCCGGCGGACAAAAAATCCCTGTACGTCCAAAATATGTCCTCCGAGGACTTGTCGTGGACTCAACGCATGCGGTGTGCGGTCATTTGTTGCACGGAAACGTACTTCACTATCGAGCGCTCAATGCAGACTAAAGTTCGTTGTGTGCGTTGTTGCGCCTAGTTACGTTCGTTCTATTTGTTTCGCGGACTACCGCGAACTTTTGTCCAGTCCAGTCTCTTGGTGTCAGCGGTAATTTAGCGGACTTTTTGTCCGCAGTACTTTTAGTTCCTCGTGTGCGTTATTCGACACAATTTGTAAGAGATCTATATCGATGGACAAAAAAGTACCCGGAGGACAGTCCGTCGTCTGATTAGGCTTATAGGCATATTCCCCGTTCCCCCACATACGCTGCGCTACGCCGCCGCCGCTCATTGTGTATAGTGCGCAGCGTTTGGCAAGTTTTTTACTTCCGTTAATTTCAGTTTCACATTTTGTAATGACTTCGTAAATCTTTCTTTGTATTTCTATTATCATTGTATTTTGTGGGCCGTAAGCTTTTTGTCGACGTCATTACACAAAAACTTTCATTCCCTATTTTTACCACCTGCTTAGTTTTCAATACTTACAGTAATTTTGCTTACTTCCGTTCCACCAATTTTAAATTAAAAGTTAGAATCGCACCGTCCTTTTTTTAATGCTCTTCTCTGTGCCATCTCTAGAAGCTACTATGTAAATGCAATCTGTGACATGGTCGAAGAAAAATGGAGATTTTTGTGGCAGTGAAAATTTAGTTTTATTTATTCGAACGCATCGAATTAGTAGACACCACCTTTAGAGTAAAATTTATACAAACTTTGAATGTCGTATTTATTTGTATCTAATCTAAAGCCTAAATAATAAGTTTAAGTTTCTAGCTTTAAAATTAATGTTATTTTCAGACAAATTTTCATCTCCTATTTCAACCCCTTACAAACCTTTTTTCGCATTAAAAAGCAGCCTATGTTCTTTCTCAGGCTCTACAAATACAAATACAAAATACAAATTCTTTATTTGCTAAAAATAGGGCTTTGATGTTACTTTGTTTCAATTTGTTCTTATCCTATTTAGCCATTTATATAGCATGCAAATGTCCTTGTTACAATTATTTATAATGAAAGTAAAGAAATAAAAGAATAATAATCCACAATGTCAAAGTCACAAATTACAAATAATAGTATTATATTATCTGTGATCACACATTACAAAATCATTAAAATTAAAATTTAAAAAAAATAAAATCTAAATGTCAGGATCACACAAGTATTCATTGCTAGTATAATAGGCTTTTTCTAACAAAAAAATATTAAGGTGCATTTTAAATTTCATTACATCATTTATTTTTTTCGTAATATATTCGTATGTCCTTTGCTATTTTATTAAAAATTTTTGAAGCAATACCATAAATATTATTATGAAAAAGAGCAGTTTTGTGCGGTATTTGACGCAGTTTGTCTTTACATCTTGACGATGAATTTCTCAAATAAACACAAGTTAGACTTCTCAAAGAAACCTACTTCATGTTACTGCACGGCACTGTCATAATTTTTAAACCAAATTTCATTAAAAATCGGTTCAGTAGTTTAGGTGTGATTGCGTAACAGACAGACAGACAGAGTTACTTTTGCATTTAAAACATTTGTGTACGTAGTATGTACTATATTTCAATTTATATGAATTGTGTACTAATCACTGTTTCAAGCTTTTAAATAAAAGCGTGTTAAATTTTAATAACGGCAAAAGAGAGAGAAAAAACTAAAGTTAACAACCCTTTTTACCTTTACCTTACCGTTTTCTTGTCAAAATAGTACCAAAAACCGTGTATCATCAAAATCGGCAAACAATCAAAAAAGTTGGCCGCCATCTTAGATTTTTTAATATTTTTAATATTGCGTTGCTCTTTTCTCATAAAAATAGTACCAAAAACCGTGTTTCATCAAAATCAGCCCACAAACAAAAAAGTTGGCCGCCATCTTGGATTTTTTAATATTTTTAATATTGCATTGCTGTTTTTTTTACAAAATAGTACCAAAACCCGAGTGCTGTTAAAATCGGCCTACAAACAAAAAAGTTGGCCGCCATCTTGGATTTTTTAATATTTTTAACATTGCGTTGCTGTTTTCTTATCAAAATAGTACCATAAACCGCGTTTCATCAAAATCGGCTCATAAACAAAAAAGTTGGCCGCCATCTTGGATTTTTTAATGTTTTTAATATTGCGTTGCTGTTTTCTTGACAAAATAGTACCAAAACCCGAGTTTCATCAAAATCGGCCCACAAACAAAAAAGTTGGCCGCCATCTTGGAATTTTTTAATATTTTTAATATTGCATTGCTGGTTTTTTTACAAAATAGTACCAAAACCCAAGTGCTGTCAAAATCGGCCTACAAACAAAAAAGTTGGCCGCCATCTTGGATTTTTTAATATTTTTAACATTGCGTTGCTGTTTTCTTATCAAAATAGTACCATAAACCGCGTTTCATCAAAATCGGATCATAAACAAAAAAGTTGGCCGCATTCTTGGATTTTTTAATATTTTTAATATTGCGTTGCTATTTTCTTGTCAAGAGTTCTCATCAAGACAATTCAAACGAGCCCAAAAATTAACTGGTTACGTTTAATCGTTGAAGAGTTCCATCAGCCACTTCCTGGCTCCAGCAATAGACCTAAACTACTTGGCACAAGAGTTCTCATCAAGACAATTCAAACGAGCTCAAACTCAAAGTGGTTACGTTGATTTGTTGAGGAGTTCCATCAAACAGTTCATGACTCTAGCTTTCAGATCTTGGAAACTACTTGGCACAAGAGTTCTGATCAAGACTATTCAAACAAACCCAAACTAGAAGTGGTTACGTTGAATTGATGAAGAGTTCTATCAACCACTTCCTGATTCCAGCATCAGACCTTCGAAACATTTTGGCACAAAAGTTTGAATTGTTGAAGAGTTCCATCAACCACCTCCTGACACCAGCATCAGACGTAGGAAACTACTTGGCACAAGAGTTCTCATCAAGACTATTCAAATGAGCCCAAACTCCAACTGGTTACGTTGAAATGTTGAGGAGTTATTTTGACTGCCTGTCAGATGCTGCATCAGCCCCCAGATGTCAAACATGGCAAATGAAACGCATCAAATACGTAAAGTTACTTTCTGACAAAAAAAAACAGTTATTACTTTTTTAATTTTCTGAATTACATTTTTTCGTGCTAGGGCGGAGAAGTTTGTGTGCGTGAAGGCACACATATACAGATTAGCTTCGTCAATACCTACGCGCTGGCTTACAGCCGGCCCTTAAAGCTTTAAGTAGAGTTCCTAAGTAACTGAAAATTTTTCACCGCTATGATCATTAGTTCGCCTATACTTAACTGTATTTATCATAACCCATTGTGTAATTGTGATGGAAACTGACCTTAGTCATACCATGTTAAGGTCATTTTTCAATTTGACGACTCTGTATGAAATAAGACAGGGAGAAAAAAACAACCCTTGGAGTTTCTTGCCGGTTCTTCTCCAAGGCCTCCCGCTGTAGGGTTTGCGAACCGATGGCGTAGCTTCTATGACGTTCACAAGTATTGTAAATAACAATCTAAATTGAATAAACAAATTTGAATCTTGAATCATGGGAATATCGGGATAAAATATAGGCTATGTCACTCAGGAAGAATGTAGCTTTCTAATGGTCAAAGAATTTTCTAAATCGATTGACTAGTTTCGGAGCCTATTCATTGCAAACAAACAATCAAATCTTTAATGTTTATAATATTAGTATAGATAAAAAAATAGATTGAACACATGAGCAAAGGTGGACTTATCTCTAAAAGAGATATGAGAGAGTATGAGTATCTCAAATTCTAATATTGTTTTTAGTTAATTATCAATACAGTTTTACATATTTATTTACGTCTGAAGAGACTGCATACTTGGGACAACATACAATAACCTTACCAGTTAGCAAAACATAAAGGCAGCCTGACAGTGGAAAGGCATGCCTCCACGCCTGCATTAAAAACAAAACAACTGCTTATGGTCCAAAGACCGATCGCATGTTAGCAAACAAATATGAAAAAAAAAAAACATTTATTTGCGTCAATTAAATTAAGTTATGTTAGTATGCAGTTTACTTACAAGCATCTAGCAACTGCTGTTATTTCATATTCTTTATCTAAGGAATAAGTCTTGACTACTCATGACTACTCTACATTCAATTCTATTTCACAAGTGCTAGAAACTAAAGGTGTGCGTTATATTCGATAACGTTTATAGCATAACGTTATAAAAATATAACTATCGCATCTAATATAAAAATATAACTTATTCTGCTATTGCTATATTAAATTATATCAAGCAGGGCGCCCGCCGCACGCCATCTAGTGTATTCGAAATGAACAAATGAAATGACAGAACTGAACGAATGAACTGTGTTCTCCTTCTCTATCCAGCCGTTATTCCAGCCGCACGCGATGCAAGTATTGCTCTCTCTTTTCTTGGTAATCAAATCTATCAAAATTCAACTCTATCAAATAGAAATAGAGTTGAATTTTTAAAGTTGGAAAACCAAATAACGCGTTATATTTGAAACAGTTGAGACAGACTCTAATGTCTTATCAATAAGGACTAATATCATAAATCACGTAAGACATGCGATTTGAACGAACATGTTATTTTTCTGCTATAACATGTATTACTGTTATTTGAATATTTAACTAATGCTGTCCTGTGGAATTCTTGATGGCGAACTCACGCTCGCTCGGGGCTTAAAAAGTACTTAAGAATTCTGTTTTATAATAATAATAATAATATAATAATAATATTCTGCTATTGCTATATTAAATTATATCAAGCAGGGCGCCCGCCGCACGCCATCTAGTGTATTCGAAAAAAAAAAAAAAAAAAAAAAAAAAAAAAAGTCGTCAACGTGACAGGACATTCTTTCTCCATTATAACAAATACAATAATATTTTATTCAGAGTTACAATATTTCATTTAGACTGCAAGACCATAATTACTCAATATTACCATTAACCATACCATATTACAATACCAAAAAGAAATACCTGAAATATAGAAATTCTGCTCAAAAATTCACAATGAATACTCATATGACATTTGAATGTCATCACCATAGTACCAAAACAATCAAAATTATTTAATGGAAAAGGATGAAGAAATAAAATATGTTGACGAGAAGCAGAGCAGCACGCTCAAGACCTCCGGACTCGTCACCTCGCTCCGCCTCGCAGTTGTCGGCAACTATATCAGTGCCGTGTGTCCAGCTGACATCTGCAGTTGCGTCGAGCGATAGTGACGAGTACTTCTCTCCGCCGTCGTCGCCACCACCTGTACGCCGGAGGAGGGGCCGGCCACCGAAGAGTTTGGGGCTTCTGGGGCAATCGGCTCCGGTCAGGGCCCCCGCTCCCGGTGGAGTGCAGCGCATGCGATGGACATTATCCATTAACGAAAATGTCATGCGCGCATATTTTGAGGCAACAGAGGCAGGAACTAATCTTACTGCGTATCGTGTTCGGATGCTTTCTCTGTTTCAGGCTCTTGAACCATCAATCAACGTTTCGGCTCAACGACTGTCGGATCAGGTGCGAGCCATTCAACGGGGTCACTTGTTGGATGACTCTGTACTTGATCGGCTCCGTACAGAGGTACAACGTAACCGTATCATTACTACTGTATCGCAGGCGGCAACTCAAGCTTCTGCCGCGGCCACATTGCAAGCTGGCGTTGCTGATAGTGATGGTGGAGATGATATGGTTACTACTGTAAGTCCCCAATACAATGATATATTGAGGAGTACTCTTGAAGATGTGGTTCGGGAATTTCGATCGACTTCGGTTCACCTTAGACCTCGGCTTCCGCGTTTTCCCATGCACAAAAAAAATAGGGCGCTGATGTGTGCTTTAGATTTGCTACTACCAAATTACTTTGATAGTAGTGAAGACCTGGCTGATACTCATTCGATCCTGTACTGTGCGGCTATTACAGCTTGTCGTGTTGCTCATGTCAAATTTCCAAATACTGACACAGCAACACGCCCTCGCCTGGCTGTACCAGCCTGGCAGTGTAGGATTGAGCGTCGTATCAGTGAGGCTAGGGTACTCATCGGTAAGCTCAGCTGCTTTAGGGAGGGCAACATGCGCCCTAGGGTCATGCGCTTTGTGAAACGTGCATTCTTGGGAACTGGTATTAGTCCTCAAAATTATATTTCATGCGTCACAGAGCGCATCGACTTCCTGAAGCAGAAAATTTGTGCATGGGCTAATCGTATTCGAAGATATAGGGTGCGAGTCGATCGCTTTACACAGAACCGCATGTTCGAGAGAGATCAACGACGTGTTTATGCATCCTGGGAGCGATCGGATCGGAGTGATACTGATATGCATCGGCCGGATGATGATGCCATGATTTCTTTTTGGCACAACATCTGGTCCGTGCCTGTCACTCACTCTGAAGGCGCGTGGATGGAGGATGTTGAGCGTTCGTGTGAGCTTATACCTGATATGAATGAAGTAACCATTGACTACCAAGACGTAGTTTGTGCAGTTCGCTCCTTACCCAACTGGAAATCTCCAGGCCCGGACGGACTGCACAATTTCTGGTACAAATGGTTACCTAGCTCGCACGTTTGCTTAGCATCTCAATTTCAATGTGCTTTATTATCTCAGTCGCTTCCAGAATTTATGACAACAGGCATAACCCATCTGCTCCATAAATCTGGTAGTACTGCGGACCCCAAAAACTATAGACCTATCACCTGTCTGCCAACAATTTATAAAATTCTTACGTCCATTTTGAGGTCGAAGATTAATAAACACAATCAAAATTCTATTATGTTCGCCTCTCAAAATGGATGTAGGAATGGGGCCCGTGGTACTAAGGAGCTACTCCTCATTGACATGGCTATTAACCAACAGGTTCGTCGAAACCGGAAGAACCTATCGACTTCCTGGATAGATTATAAGAAGGCCTATGATTCCGTGCCGCATTCGTGGCTCATGAGGGTGCTGGAGTTGTATAAAATAAATACAACTCTACGCACTTTCTTGATATCGTGCATGCTAAAATGGAGAACGGTCCTTTTCTATCCAGGATCTCGACGGATTCTAGGTCAGGGCGATCCTATAAAAATAGAGCGAGGTATCTTCCAGGGTGACGGTTTGAGTCCATTGTGGTTCTGTCTGGCCTTGAACCCTCTGAGTACACTTCTCGAGAGTTCAGGGTTAGGCTATCGTTTACGGAGAAATGGTCAAGTAATATCACACCTGCTGTACATGGATGACCTGAAACTATTTGCCCATAGCAGTTCTCATTTGACAGCGTTACTGAAGGTTACTGAAGCTTTCAGTAATGCCATTAAAATGGAATTTGGTGTGGACAAATGTGCAGTCATGCATGTAAAGCGTGGTCAGATAATGGAATCTACGGGTATACAACTCTCGGATTCTATTCATCTTAGATCTCTCTCCGTAAACGAAACCTATAAATATTTAGGTATGTCACAGGCATTAGGCATCAACGATGCTGACATGAAACAGTCGTTGCGTGAGCGTTTCTTGGGGCGCCTTTCAAAAGTACTTAAAAGTCTTTTGTCTGGCGGAAACAAGGTTCGCGCATACAATGGATGGGTCATGCCGGTACTGATGTATTCCTTTAGCATACTTAAATGGACTCAAACTGAACTGGATGCCCTGGATAGAAAAGTTCGTACATTGCTAACAGCACACCGCATGCATCACCCACGTTCATCGACCATGAGATTGTATATCCCGCGGAAGTGCGGTGGTCGTGGCTTCTTAAATGCTAAGACATTGCATAACCGCGAGATATGCAATCTTAGGGAGTATTTTCTCCAAGTCGATATGGGGTCTCATAGAGATGTAGTTGCTGTTGACAATGGACTGACTCCTCTATTTTTAGCAAAAGAAATCTGGCGCAAACCTGTAGTACTTAGTACGTCCGACCGCAGCACTGTGTGGCAAAGCAAGGAGTTACATGGCAGATTCTACCGGGCTCTCCATGGGCCCGACGTAGATTTATTAGCCTCAGTATCCTGGCTCCGTTTCGGTGATCTTTTTGGTGAAACCGAAGGTTTTGTCTGTGCAATTATGGATGAGGTTGTGATGACGAATAACTACCGAAAGTATATCCTAAGGGATGGCACAGTGGATATTTGCCGAGCGTGCCATCGTCCGGGTGAATCCCTTAGGCATATAATCTCCGGTTGTTCTCGTCTCGCAAACGGCGAGTATTTGCATAGACATAACCAAGTGGCCAGGATAATACACCAACAACTTGCTCTAAAACATAGTCTTGTGGCATCCGAGGTGCCGTACTACAGGTATGCACCTGAACAGGTCCTTGAAAATAGCCATGCCACATTGTATTGGGATCGATCTATCATTACAGACAGGACTATTGTAGCTAATAAGCCTGATATTGTATTGATAGATCGACACGAACGCCGCGCAATAATTGTTGATGTTACTGTTCCCCATGACGACAACCTTGTGAAATCTGAAAAAGATAAAGAAAACAAATATCTTGATTTAGCTCACGAGATTGTTGACATGTGGGACATTGATTCAGCAATTGTTGTTCCGATAGTCATATCTGCCCATGGGCTGATAGCCAAGAGCCTCGATAAACACCTTAAGAGGCTCGCGTTAGGTGGATGGATCGGGAGTCAGATGCAGAAGGCAGTACTTCTGGACACGGCCCGTATAGTGAGAAGGTTCCTGTCTCTGGATCCTTAACCATCGGTAGCCGGGACCCTGATCTTGCTGCCGTTGGGGAACTGCATTTTTGTATTTTTAAATGTTATATTTTTTAGTGTTATTCATTGTAAAAATTTAATGTTTAGAAATATAATTTTGTAAGTATTTAAAATGTAATAAAGGGAATAATAATAATAAATGTTTATTTATTTGTTCTCTCACACAGAAAATACACAGTTATAAATTTCTTAACCTAGATACAGAATACTTATATATCCATGCAAGAGACTGGCATCTGTACTAGGAGACCTGTATGACAGATTACCAGCCTCCTCACCACCGGACCAAGTAAGAATAGGAGTTCATATAGATGAGAAACACAACATAAGAGAATTAATTTAAGTTTGTGTATGCGTGTGTGTGTGTATGTGTTTGTGTATGGGTGTGTGTGGACGTGTATATAATTATGAGAATGCGTATACTCGAACATAAACAAATATGAGAACGCGAGAGTTATTCAATTATTCATGACGCAATCGTTAACAAATTTTCCGTCTCATCATAGTCCAGCGTTTTAAGCCAGGCAGCTGTAATATTCTTGCACTCATACCTAGACAAAGGGTAAATGCTCAGCTGCTTATTTACTTTATTATATAAGTAGCAGCCCATAAATCCAAAGAATCTCTGTGAAAAAGATGTAGTACACTGGGAATTTGGGCCACAAACTTTGTGTTTAAGACGCTTATTTTCATTTAAAGACTTGTTAAATGTTATTGAGGAGTGTTGTTTAAGTACAGTGTTGAGAACAAACAACTGTCGAACACTTAGGGCATCAGTAAGAGAAAGTAGATCTTTAGTGGGGAAAAAGAAAGGCTTGGAGTAGCCTACCTTCAAAACCACACGCTGAGCCCTTTCTAATTTAATAACACTAGACTTACAAGTACCTCCCCATACTGTGATACAGTAGGTTAGGATAGACTGACACAGTGATTGGTAGATCAATCTGATAATAGCCTTATCCGCAATATGACGAAGGTTCTTAAAGATATAGATGAGTTTACGAACTCTGGAAGATAGGACATCTATGTGGTGTTTAAAACTCAGTGTATTGTCTATCATTATACCGAGATATTTAACATTACTAGCGATAGTAATTTTAGGACAGTGACACAGATGATTAAGTGTACATGTATGAGCTCTTAAGCAAAATGTGTCATGATTGATATGTGATTTTAAATGAAAAGGGATAAATTTAGTTTTTTCAATATTGAGTGTCAGACCATTATGTCTAAGCCACTCGGTAACAGTGTTAAATCCTACCTGAGCATAACTATAGGCCTCCTCCCAAGTATCGCCATGAAAAACTAACGCTGTGTCATCAGCAAACGTTATTATTTTGCCATTACGTAAATGGAGATCACATAGCCCGTTTATAAAAGCTAGGAAGAGCGTGGGGCCTAAAACACTTCCTTGGGGTACACCATATTTAACCGTCAAATCAGCACTACTATGATCACCGACTTTAACTCTTTGGCGCCTGTTAGCTAAGTAACTTTTGAACAAGCTAAGCTGAAGACCACGGATCCCCATTAACTCCAACTTATCTAGCAATAGTGGGGCAGAGATAGTGTCAAAGGCCTTGGCAATGTCTAAAAATATAGCAATTACTTTTCTCTTACCATCCAATTTGCCAACTATATGATCTGTCAGTTCATGTACAGCGTCATTAGTTGACAAACCAGACCTGAAGCCAAATTGGGAGTTGGAGATAAGGTTATTGCTTTCCAGATAATTCACAAGGCGATGGTTTAAGAGTCTCTCAACTAACTTAGATATTGTGGATAGCTTTGAAATGGGTCTAAAATTGCTAACACTACTACTATCACCACCCTTATGCACAGGAATAACCTCAGCCAGCTTGAGCAGATCTGGAAAGACACCGGTTGAGAACACCAGATTTATAATATGAGTCAACGGTGGGACCAATAGTTCATGGTAACGCTTGAGAAAGGCTCCCGAAATGCCATCTCTTCCAGTTGTGTTAACTTTTTTTAAAGATAGGATGGCAGAAAGAACTTCTGCTTCATCAGTTGGCAAGAGGGCGAAAGAGTACGGGACACTAAAAGAAGTAGAGTTAGGCGGTGGGCCAGAAACAAAAGCCCTTTCAGCTAGATCTCTTCCTACGGAAATGAAAAAATTGTTTATTTTATTTACCGAGACTATTGGGTCAACTGGGCAGATTAGGTCAATAGCGGGGTTATTATTTTTTTTGAAAATGTTAGCATTTTAACTGTGTCCCAAAGTGCCTTATTACTAGTAGAGGCTGCATTTTGAAGTATTTTTTTCTCGTATTCTCTTTTTATTTTCTTTAAAAGCCAATTACAATAATTCCTGTATCTTTTGTAGGTTATCAATATTGTCTCATTACTAGGTTCCTTTTTGTGTTTTTGGTGGAGCTTATCACGGTTTCTGACACATCTTAAAAGACCAGTGGTCATCCACGGTTTCATAATCCTACGACGACAGGGAACTATCGAAACAGTCGCGTTATCTTGAATAACGCCATCAATAACAGAGATTAGGATAGAGGTAGCAATATTAGCATCCGATGTATTATATATTTGATTGATACACACATTTTTCAACGCATTATCAAGACCAGCGTAGTTAATCTTCTTACGAGATATGTAACTATCAGATCTGATTTGACGTTGTAATATCAAAAAAACAGCGTCATGGTCAGTAATGGAGGCCTCAACGACATGACAAGAGGCAGAAAATGTACATTTAAGCATGACATGATCGAGACAAGTCTTGCCATGTGTTGGAAATACGTGTCCTGGCAAGAAACTGTGAGATGCTAATAGGTTTAAATAAGACCAAGAATAGACATCCCTATTGTTTTCCGCAATATCGATATTGATGTCACCGACAAGTATTATATTGGGACAGTTTAGTCCACTAAGAAAATTATCAAGAGATGTAAGAAATGGAGAGGGATCTTTATAACCAGCAGGTCTGTAGATGGCAACTAGTGTTGTAATGGGATCAATTTTAATGGCAAGACAATTGGCGTCACAAAGATTAGGTTCAGAAGATCCCACCATCATACTGTATTTAAGATATACCACAACGCCTTCATTTTGTGTCAGGTGATTTTCCGTTTTTACAATTTTATATCCATCAAGACATGGTAAATTGGTAGAATGACGCAACCAACACTCAGTGAGAACTATTAGATCCCAGTCAGTCTCAGATCTGTATAAGAGAGTAGAAAAATCTGCAAAATTACAGTTTATACTGCGGATATTTTGGTGAATAATTTTTAGATTCTTTTCGGGACACTTTATAAGCCTGCGACAGTCTTCTATTTTACAGATTGATGACTCCGCCACAGCAAGATCGTCAATGTCGTTTGAAATTATATTTAAATTATCGAATGAAAAAGATGGGATTACAAATATCGTAAAATTGATAAACACAGCCAAATATCAGACACAGTAGTAATATGATGAACGCATAAAAGTGCAAGATACTTTTATGAATTGACTTTTTTACCAATAGCCCAGGATAAATTGTCATATCTGTATTAAATTTGTAGGACAGGGACCAGTTGAATATACGCGCGATTAATATTAGAGAGTTAAAATAGTTCAATCTATGTAGTATGAATATGTTCAGTGTGACATGAGTGAAACAGTAAGATATTATAAATGAATATAAACTTAACTTAAAGTTTGAAAAATAATGATCTAAATTGAGTGTTAAAGGCACTATAAAAGAGACGTGACTTTTAAATGACAATTGAAAAAATAATTCATGCATCTTAAAGTAAACAGAAAAGGCAGTAATAGTCAGTCACATTTTCTTCACTAATTCATCCAAACATTTCTCAGATTGAATAATGATTGGCTTGCCAGTCGGGTTAGTACGTAGGAGAATTTTTCCATAGGAGTGCCAGCAAGAGTACTTGTATTTTTTAGCGACAAGTCGGGTTTCATACATAAGTTTTCTCTGTGAGGGCGCAAGATGATCATCGACATATATGGGTTTCTTTTCTTTAGATATACCGATACTTTCGGTGTTTAGTTTATCGGTCACGGGTTTTTCCTTGTTAAACTTGCGTATTTTAGCTATGAAATCGTTTCTCGCATAAACACAGGCAAATTCAGCTACTATCGGTCTTGATACTCCTGGTTTACCCGGTAGACGATATATGTCTCGAATATCTCCTGGATTTATTGTAGATTCCACCACTGTACCAATACTAGACAAGATCGAAAAGAGTTTTTCAAATCTTTCGTTTTCAAAGACGGGGACATTGCGTATCTCCACTGTTGCATGTCTAGTTAAGAAGTGAATATCTTCTAACTGTGTTTCTAATTTGCATATGGCATCAGTGTTAGACTTTTTACCTTCCTCAATTTCTTTAACTTTATTGGATAGCTCTTCATGTGTCCTATTCATATACTCCATACCCTTCTCTATTTCAGCATTTGTTCTTTTAATTTCCTGACAATCTTTCTTCAGATGCGATACCTCAGTTACAAGCTTGGATAATGTATCATCAAGCGATGATTTCCATTCACTAAGTCGTTGGTCTTGGTCCTCTTTCCAACTAGTGAGCATATTCAAGATATCCATTCTTAAATCACTCTGCTCCGAGGTATTAGGTACTGGTGAGACGTGCAGAGGGGATGTTTCCATTCTAAGACGCTTATTTCGTAGAGTTATATTCTTTTCCGTTATATTAGAATTACTGGCATTTGCTGTTAACAAGTCAGAATCGGAGCGCGAGCCAGACAAGTTAGGTGTTTTCGGAGGTGTTCTCGGTGTATTCGGCATAATGTTCATACAAATAAGGTCTTTGTTTGTTTGGATAATTAATTTCAAAGTTATTCACACCTAGTGACCGTAGTCGCCCGTAGCAACAATC
Organism: Crambus lathoniellus; assembly: GCA_949710035.1. Taxonomy (NCBI): domain Eukaryota; kingdom Metazoa; phylum Arthropoda; class Insecta; order Lepidoptera; family Crambidae; genus Crambus; species Crambus lathoniellus. The sequence goes on from OX453310.1 coordinate 22,270,733, forward strand.
CGTAGCAAATCCGTAGCGAGTTCCTCAAGTCGTAGCAGTGTCGTGTAGATCAATCGACGAATGTTATGCAAAATTTCGGAGCGTTGTCACTCACGTATTTGGCGCAGTGGTCCGCAGCGACTGTTCCAAACCCGGCAGCTCAGGTTCAAATCACGAGGTCTCACAAACTTATTTATAATTAATTTTTAATTTAAAAAATAATTTTCAACACAATGCGACACAGTGGACACGTCCGTACGCTTTCGCGGTCCGGGGGGAAGGGGGTTTTAATAGCGTAATATTTATTTGTGTTGTTATTTGTAAAATAGTGGAAAAAAGAATAAGGAATTGGTTTATTAATAGTAAGTAATTGATCATTAAGTAGTGTAAAAAACATTAATAACTACTTTTAGTTTAACATAGGTTATAATAGGTTATTTATTATATTAGGTACTTAATACTAATATATTATAGCATTAAAAATAACCTAATATTTTAATGTAGCATAACGATATGCTATAATATACGAATATAACATAATAGCACACCTTTACTAGAAACCAGTTTGAGGAAAACCTAATAGTAGCTTTACAATTACCTACTAAAAGGCATAGTATTTTAAGTAAGTTAATGTTGTTGCTTGTCTAAATAAAAAACTAAATAGTTTGTTACTTATGGTGTTATTACGAAACATTGTCCAAGGTTAGACATGGTTTAAAACTGATGCTGTCTGTGTTTTCTGATTAGCAAATTAAAGTGACCGCTTCAGTTTTAATCCAAGTCTAATTTGTATTGTAATAACACCAATAATGTTTACCTCTTCTACATGATCACCACTTATAACATTTCTGGTCAAATCTCGCAATGTATTCAACTGATCAGCAAATTGTTCTCCTAACAGTTTGTGAACCAACTCAGCGTCTTCATTCACAGTGCGATGACAAAACTGCTTGAATTGCGAAGCGGCTCGAGGTGGGTCAGGACTTTGCTCAATGTACGCCAGTATTCTTACAAGTAACATGATGCTTGTTGTCTCCGGAGGATAGTGCATTTGTCTGAAAATATAGTTAATAATATGTTGAATTTTTTCAAGCTTTTATTACTTGCAATGAATGTCCATTCAAGTCAAATTTTGCCAGCTAAATTTTACCCACTTTCCAGTGTCCCATTTAACTATTATATATATATATATATATATTATATATATGGGATTATATTATATTTATATATTATATTTTGCAAATAGGTTTGGTTTGGACAACCATACTATATTAAAGTATAGTCAGCACAATTTTTTTCTAAAAACTTAAAATTTTACAAAAAAATTACTCATTTCAATATATGTTAGAGGACTTGTAGCATGTCATGTTATTTTTGGGCACAACAGCTGGTTAGGCTGGCTAAGACTATCCAATATAATCATTTATAAAAAATGTCAATAGCTAAATTGTTTGTAATTCGATCAGCTCAGTAGCGCCACCAATGGAAATAAATCAATTACATTTTATTAAAGGCTTAGATTAAAAGTTTCGGTTATTTTGCGCAAATAAAAGAGAATGAAATTCTTAATATCAAACCTTTTAATATTTTAATTTATTGCATTGCAATTCAGTACATTAACATTGTACATAATAGCATAAACATATGCTTTGTAAAGAAGTCATAATCAAATGCAATTACTTGTACTTACTTCCATGCTTCCAACAAAACAGTAATAGGATGTTGCGCATCACTTGTGTCGTAACATAGCAACCTGTGATAGGTGGCATACGCTCTATCTCTACAAGCTTCTGAACAGTACAGCACAGCACACTGGTTGCATGTCGTTATATTCTCCAAATTTGTCTCAAAACAATTGGAATGTGGTAAAACTATATCTGGTTTACAAGATAGACGTCGCACATTCTGCTCTGGAGTCTCCAGAGGTCTAAAAAAGGTAGTTAAAATAATAAACTTGTATGAAAGGTTAATTTTAAGACTTCATAGCGGTATTTCTTCCACTAACCTCATACAGTAATCACAAGCTAGATATCTGTAGGCTGCGTTCCAAGCAAATTGGCACGACACTAATGGATCTTCTTCTAATATAACTGCACCCTGATCGAATTTCTTCGTTGCAAATAGTCCTTTTCCCTATTAAAAATGTTAATTATTATTCAATAGTCGATTTGGATTTTCGATTATTGATTTTTTCTATACGTACCTTCTTGCTATTAGACGTCCTTATCTCGAATCCATCCATTTTTTATAGTTTTCAAATGATCAGGCCACACGTTTAGTGTATACTTAAACAGAATGTGATTATTTTATTGATCTAAAACGCTTTACAATACAAATGAGATTACGATTCAATAATTTATTCTTGTATTGTAGATTGGAAATTTTAGGTTATGTTACACAGACTAGTAAGCTATTTACATACAAGAATACTCTCACGACTTTGACTTTTGAATACAGAAAAAATTATACTCGGGAAAAACCATGAAGCTCGACTTAATACTGAGGTAACCTCAGTATTAAGTCGAGCTTCATGGGACAAACCGGAAAAACCCAAGAAAAACCAAAGCCATCTTCTATCTCACTCCACAAATTCTCACTCGTTGCAGGGCGCAAGCTGGAAAAACAGATAATATTCTGTGAGTGAAACTAACCCTCTACTACCTGTGTGGGTATGTATCATAATAACTACGGTCATTACGACTATGGTCGAAATAACTACGATCGATTCACATATTTTCATAATGACTATTGAACGACTCAACTACTGTTTATTTCACCTACGGTTGATTGAACTACAGTTGATTCAACTAACGGACGATTGGCCTAATGTTCATTTCATCTACTGGTTGTTTCGACTATGAACGACTCGCCTACAACAAGCTTATTAATTGAAAAGTTTAATAAATGGATTTGGGCGCGTTGGATTGTTTTTTTGGTTAGGGTGTCGCAAACATAAAATTTTTGACTGTTTTAGTATGGAGCGGGGACTTGTAAAATTTTCAAGAATGAATTTTATAAAAATGAAAATTTCTCGAAAACGGTGCGTCATACATAACTGAAATCTAACAAAATTTTCGATCCCCTATGGTACCCCGGAGATACCTAGGAGGCATCCGATGGACTTATATAAATATTTTTTTTTTCTCAAAAAAATATATATATTTTGGGACAAACAGAAGTTTGAAACAGGGACAAACAGGGAACGGGGGGCGAAGCCCCCCGCCACCCAACAAAATGTAACAGACGTTTCAGGTTAGGTTAGGTTAGAACAGTGACCAAAACGCCGCGCGAGCCGAGCGAGCGAAGCGAGCGTGCCGCGGCAGTGGCCTGCGAAGCGCCAGAAAGAACTGATTTCATACACCCCCCCTACCCCCTACTTCAGTTTAATAGGAAATGGGAATATGTCTAAAGTCGCTTCTGGCGCTTTGCCGGCCGCTGCCGCGGCACGCTTGCTTCGCTCGCTCGGCTTGCGCGGTATGTTCATGTAAACCTAACGTGCTAATGCTCGTCGCTTCGCGACGTAGCCCCCCAGGGGGGCTACCGCGTAACTTTATGGATATGAACTTCATACGTTTTTAGGAACTTTTAGTCAATGAGCGATTTTCTGAGAGCCCATTTAAAAAAAAGCTTCCAATTGCTTCACTAGATGGCGTTGAATAAGTATGTACATGTCTATGGTATATTTTGGTATGAAACACATTTAAATTAATTACTTTTTAACAACCCAAAGGAAACTAATAATATATTAAATAAGTACTACTGTGAGGAACAGAAACGAAATAGGTAAATTTAAAGATTTAAGTAAATAAATAACATTTGTCTGACGTTCCGTTTTACGTAAAAAAGTCGCGTCAAAGTAAAATTTATAACGTTCCGTTCCTTCTAACTGCATAGGTGGGACAGCGCCATCTAGTGACTGAGCTTTCAGAAAATCGCCTATTTTATAGAAAAAATAACCACTATCAGTTTTTTATTTTATGGCGTCGGGTATAACGATACCTAGCTGACAACGTTCATATCCATAAAGGTACGCGGTAGCCCCCCTGGGGAATACCGGATAAAAAAAAGAGTTTTATTTGACATTCGAAGTCCATATGGGTGGTATTCTACCTATAAAATATTTGATCAAAGAAATTGGACGAGGATGAACTCATGAATGGTTTCATTGATAAATGGGCTATCCAGGGGAGGCTACCCCCCTCATAGTTCCTGGGCCAAATCAGTCGTCAAATATAACGACAATACAAAGACTTTTCGTTTTTTCATAAAACCGCATAAAAAGTTTATTCAATAAAACAAAAACTAATATAGGTAATATTTTATTTCAATTATATAAAATCATCGTTACAGATGCGAAGATATTTTAGATTTATAAGCTTCTATCTGAGCAACGGTATCAAATAGAGGTAAAAATTTGGTTTCAGGTGTAAATGATATGAGGAGAGCCGATATCACCGCAGTTGATGAAAACAATATTGCAGGTAGAGACTGCATTTGTGTTACCTGGAATGAAAATTTATAAAATTATTAGTTTCAATAAAGTTTATTAAACAAGCAGCTATTAACAGTGCAGAATCATAACATCCGAATGTTTGAAGAAATGCTTAGGTATATAAGGTATTTTATTACACTAATATATTATATTTTAAATTTTGCTTTTCTAGGTACGTATAATATACCTAATCATAGTCTAAAAAAGACGTTCATGTTATTTTTCCGTACAAACTAAAACTACGTTAAAACACAGGTTAACTGCATTTAGGATAAAAATTCAGTATTACCAAAAGCGGCGTCAGTGGGGCCACGGTGCCTCCGATCCTAGCTGCAGTATTACCCCATCCTAACAGGGATCCTCTTACACTAGTAGGAAATAGTTCCAAACTGTACGTATATATGCCAGTAAAACAAATTGCTACTCCAAACTTTCCAACGAGAAACAGCAATATTTTCAGCCACAACAAATCTGTAAAATAAAAATATATTTAAATTTTTTACTCTGGTCCAATTTATACTTGTAATAGTATTTTCATTGATTGAATCTTTTTCATATTCTAAAGTGGATCTATCTGAATTTCATTGGATTAAACTCGACTCGTAAGTAATAATTAATGTTAATATATAATTTATATTATTAACTTTTAGAATAGTTTTTGTTTTTAAAAATAGGAATTGTTTATGTTGATACCCATAAAGTTATTAATTTTAACACGGTTTTAGATATTAAGTATTTTTTGATACTTACGATCAGGTGAAAAAGTTTGTGCTATCAAAAATACTGCACATAATATGTATCCAAACTGTAGAGTTACTTTTCTGCCAATGTGATTCATAGCAAAAAATGCCAACAGATCTCCAGGGAAGGACACAAGAGCGGTCAAAATAAAGTTTGTATACTTGTCACCAGGCAGCAATACTGAGTGTATTATCAAACCGTAGTAAAGGAAACTCGAAGTGAAGAAACAAAAAGATGTGACAGCCAATCTTATCATCAGTTCTTTAGATTGCCACACATTCTTCATTGATTCTCTTTGTACCTGCTTTTCTATATTATATTTTGACCGGATCTCTGCTTCACTAAAAGCATCGATTTCTTCGTTGGACAATTGAAGACTGTTTATTTTGGAAATTATTCTGAATGTTCTTTTCACGTCATCCATTTTTCCTTGTAGCACTTGCCATCTTGTACTTTCTCTTATTAAAATAATAAATGAAATGAACAATATTGGTAGTAAGTAGACTGCTAGAATGAGGTGCTTCCAGTACTTCAGACCCATCGCTAGTGCAGCGAACAGTATTTCTCCCATGTATACTGCGTAGGAGAATATAACACCCGTGGCAACTCTCTTAGTTTCTCCCCCGACCTCTAGTACTAAAAATTTATAATCACAATATGGACTAAGACAAGACAGAATAGAGAAAACAGGTTTAATTTTTAATAAATACTTACACAAGACAACCGCAACTGTATATAACCCTGATGCGATGACAGATTCTAAAAATTCTATTGCTATATAGATGTAGTAATTCGTTACAAATATTTTAAATACTCCTACAAAACCTCCAATGGAACAAATAATTGTGGTAGGTTTTCTCCCAATTCTGCAAAAACAAATATAATATAACCAATCACATAATATAATTTAATACTGTTTTTATTTGCTTTTATGTTCGTAATTATTTTTTTATTTTGAACTTCATACTATTTGATTGAATAAGACAAACATGTTGCATATTCATTAATTTGTGCTCAAAAAGCAAACAATTTTCAATAGACTGAATGAAAATAAGTTGTTTACTATCTCTAGAATACTCTACTATAAAACTTTACAACTGCTTTTAGTTAATATCTAAATCTGACGCCATAACAAAACAATGATGTTTACAGAATTATTGTGTTTCGGCCGTTAGATATAAGATAGCCTGTTCTACAGTGAATGAGGATTCCGGTAGTAGTGCGCTCCCACTTATCACCACTTAACATTAAGCGTGATGAAAGTTGAGGGCGACCTCGTTTGTTAATATTTAAAAACAATCTTTGTTAATATTAATTTCTGAAGTAAGCTTACCTATCAGCAATCCATCCTGCAAATATCATAGACACAATCATACCAGCATTGTGAATAGTACCAACGAGTGACGCCTTCCATGTTTCGCAACCTAGACCAAGCTGAAACAAAAAACACTTAAGCTTAATAAAAGTTTTAGTTACCTATTAACTGGGTTAAAATAATACATATTTGCTTAAATAAAGGAGAAGCTGAAAAGTCTATTTTCTAACTAAATTATGAGTCAACAAGTATTCCAGTTAAGACATTTTATTTTTAAATTCGAAACAAAAACGAGATAAAGAAAAGCAAATGATAAATAGCAACAGTATCTAATTAAATCTCTGCAGTTTATTAGTCTCTCATATAATTTATCGTTTAGTAGTTACTACTTGTTGACGTAAGTAAACATCCATGGCTTAAATGGGAGTACCACTGCAAACAAATTAACCTGCTTTAATATGAAGCTAACATAATATTGATAACATTTTGTTTTGACATTCATCAAACGAGTTCATTAAACTACCGATATAAAATCTTTAAAATCTGATGATAATATAATGTGACAAAAATAGTATTCGTATCATAATGCAATTAAGGATAATTAATATACGTAAGATCTTATTCCCTTTAGTTAATTAAGTAAATAGTGTCAAAACAAGTGATTGAATTTTTATTATAAAGTTTATTTCAGAGTCCGTTATTAGTAAGGGTAACCAGAAGAACTGGACAAATGTGGACTTTGATCTTGTAACTCTATTAATTTATTTCTACGTAGTAAAGAGTCATAGTTTTGAGCGTATCATAGTAATATTATATTTAATTATGTTTAACCGACCATAAATGAGAGGATTGGCCTTATTCACCACCTTGGTCGATGCGTTGTTTATGTATCAGTTCCTATTACTTTAGCCACAGAATAGATATAAGTAGATACTCTTTAGCCTAACTTTGTGAAAATAGTGGAAGGGGATGGACAAAAGGAAATTTTTCTTAACTAGGTATCACTAACACGAAAGGCATTATAATAGAAGCTTAATACGTGGGCAGGGCAGTCATTACATAGTGCATGCGAAAAAACATACGTACCTCGGAGATCATAGAATAATTACTTTCAAATACCCATTCACTACATTGTTCAACTTGTTCAAGAAAAACTGCTTTTGAACAAATTTCGTTGTTAGCCCTATATTTTTGCTTATCGATGATGGGTTTGTAACACTTTGGATCCACATTTTCCGGCCACCATGCAGGTACTTCAGCTGTTTTATTAATACTTTCACATTCAGGTACTTTACATCTGAAAATACAAAGCAAAGTTTATGAGAATTGAGTCCAATCCAGAGTCCAGACTCCAGACTAATAAATTTTACACACACGTTATCATAATCATCTCCATTAACTTAAGGTAAGTTATCCAAGAAAGAGTTTTAGATAGATATCTAGATTTTTTAATAAATTTTAAGTATTTTTGTTCCATTAGCTTTACAAATAACAAATATTCTTATAATTTTAATCTACACACGTTTAGCGTTATAATTGTATCACTAAATGTTTTGTCACCTATTGCTCTTTTTTAGATACGTCAACCTAAGATTTAAGTGAGAGAATAACTTATGTTAGATAAAATTTGTCATTCCAATGAAAAAAGCAAAATTTTCTGACTTACAACGTAGGTGTACCTACTTACAGAAAACGATATCTTGCTACATACTCAGCCTGCGTAGGCGTGTCGTAACCGTGCTATTTATCGATATTATATAACTTGTGCTATTTATCGATATTATATAACTTGTGCTAATTTCATTTAACATTTGGTATATAAAATATACACTAAAATAGCTCTACACGTACTTACCTACATATTTAAGAAGGAAACAAGACGCAAATTTTATTTTTAGATAATATTTTACTTAATCAGGAGAACATAACTGTGAATGAATAGATGTTTTCACGGTATGTAGCTTCTTATTTTCAACAGTTAATCATAACATGGAAGTGAGACGAACTTAAAACGCAAACACCTCCTTTCCTTATTAAACATTTATGGAAGCTCAAATATTTTAAAATGTTTCTGCCCAACTATTCTAACGTTCCTCCACTTTGAAAGCTTCTTAAATATCATGGTGTTTCTTTCATATCGTTTCATATTCATAGATTACTCGGCTCGGCAAGCATTTTAGTTTAGGTAAACCTGTGTTTATGTTATGTTTAGGTATCTTCTGAAAGAAATCAAATACCAATCACGTAAATTCACTTTTTTTTAGAAGAATGAAAATAGAAAAATGGAAAATAAAGTATTTAGAAAAAATCGACCCGTCTCACAACCAGCTCCGATGGGATGTGAGACGGGTCGATTTTTTCTAAATACTTTATTTTTCATTTTTCTATGATAAAAATTGCATTGTGAATGCAAAAAAGTAAAAATTTAAAAAAATAAGAATGAAAATAGTAGTTGGTTTGGTACAGCCAAGAAAAGACTAGTTAAAAGGTAAAAAAATATAAAAGCTGTTTTTGATTGAGTAGAGTAAAAGTACCTACTTATGCGGGCGAGCGAGAGTAAGGCAAGCTATAACACGTAACGTAATGATGATGAATAAACAACTCAATTTGCAGATCTGTGACTCGAGTTCATGGCTGAAACGATGTTATTGTTTCGATTGCTCTCGATTAATTGAAATTCATGAGCCACTAAGTAGTCTCTTAACTATCATGAAACTTTCGCGTGATAACAATATAACAGACTGAATTTAAAAGTTTTAAATGCAATTTAAAAATATACTTAGTTTTAAATTTCGCAAAATTTCAGTCAAGTTTCTTTACGCTATGCAAATTAAATTTCTTCTACCGACTCCAACCAAACCAAAAATCTAGCATTTTAAGGCTCTAAATCTTTGAAGCAAACCAGTTTTGTAAAACTTTATATCGCAGGTTATGTGTACGGTTTTGTCTACAAGTAAGAAGGACGTGTAGGTATCATAGCAACATCATTAGTCTATTGTTATTAAAACCAGATGAAGAAACACCTGCGTATTATAACAAACTATCAAAGTAAAAAGGCCTCTAACTTATAGCTTTAGCGGTTTTTAATAATTCAGTATCTCGAATCGAACTCTCTGTCTTGTCTTATTCCGATATTGCCATTTATTAAACCTTGAACTTAGTTATTACTTATATCGACTGCGCTGGTATGTCAAATAATAAAATATAGATGAATTAAATATTTGAAATTTAAAATAACTCTCATTCATCTCGACTCGTCTCATTGGACTCAACCCAGGACTTTTCACTTTTCGGGCGAATGCTGCTCTATGCCCTTTTACTAATACGTGATTGTGAATGCAAAAAAGTAAAAATTATTTAAACTATGTGTTTCTCGTCTCTATCAGTTTTCGTTTAATCATCGGTTAATTTAAAAAAAAATATCTTTTTAAAGAAACACCGCCATTGCCACTAGACAACTTCATGTCCTTTTTCAATAATAAATCAGTATAAACAAACTTTTAATGGAGCCAATTAATCTATTATACTATACTTAATATTATAAAGGAGGAGCCCGTGGCGCAGTGGATAGCGCGCTCGGCCTGCGATCGTTGAGGTTAAGCAACGTTCGCAATGGTCGGTCACGGGATGGGTGACCAAAAACTTTTCATCTCGAGCTCCTCCGTGCTTCGGAAGGCACGTTAAGCCGTTGGTCCCGGCTGCACTTGCAGTCGTTAATACCCACCAATCCGCACTGAGCCCGCGTGGTGGGTCATGGCTCATTCTCCTTATTCATCCATAAGGAAGGCCAGTGCCCCAGCAGTGGGGACATTAAAATGGCTGATGATGATGATGATGAATATTATAAAGAGGAAAGATTTTATTGCTTTTTTGTTTATATGTATCGAATAGGCTCCAAAACTACTGGACCGATTTAGAAAATTCTTTGACCATTAGAAAGCTACATTCTTCCCGAGCGCCATAGGCTGTATAAAGTTTATTCAAAATTAAGTCTATTCTATTCTATTCTGTATTTTATCCCGATATTCTCACGAGAACAGGTACTTACCATGCGGGTAAAACTGCGAGGATCCGCTTGCTACTTGTTATTAAAAATAGAGCTAAATCGAACACTAGACATTTCATTTCCTTTTTCAAGAACAACACATCGTAAGCAGATTTTTTTAATGGTCAAATTTTTATATTTATGCTTTTGTTAGGTAGTTTACATATTTTAATCACTGATATATTTATAAAAAAAATATTCAAAAGAAACAACTGCCACTGGACAATTCCGTTTCCTTTTTCAAAAACAAAACAATACAACAAGTATTTATTTTACATCAGGTCATTAAATTATTAAAAGTAGAATTAAACCGAGCACTAGACATTTCATTTTCTTTTTCAAGAACAACATAACACATAATTTATATTTTTCCTTGAATCGGGTCAAGTCTGGGGGGCTACCGGCTAAGAAATCTGGATATGGGTATGGGCTTCAACTGTCATTTGAATTCCTTATTCTGATAGATTTTTGCTACTTTGTTCTGTTGAACGTTGCTAGCTAGTTATCGTTATACCCGACGTCACAAAACAAGGAACTGATAGCGGCTATTTTTTTTATAAAATTGACTTAAAGTTAACCGTTTTTTAATACCAAAAACGTATGAAGTTCATACCCATAAAGTTACGCGGTAGCCCCCCTGTACCCCTAGTGTAAGTTTTTATGTCAAGCAAACGCAAACTATTTCGAATGCGTATTAATGTCAATTTGTATGAAAACTATATAAGCGCGCAGTTTTCATACAAATTGACATTAATACGCATTCGAAATAGTTTGCGTTTTTTGACATAAAAACTTACACTACGGGCACAAGTATTGATAAAAATATATATATATGGCTAAATCGAGTTTCCTATTATTTTAAATAAAAAACAATTTTATTTAAATTTCTCAAATACCTAAGGTCTTACCTATGTCCAACTTCTTCAGACACAAACACATAATTCACATGTGTCATCGACACTACACATAATGGTAAACATAACAGAAAGTACTGAAAAAATTGAAAATATCCAAACTTTTGAAGACGCAGAAATGGATCGGATTCGCCATGTGTTTTACCATTCACATTTAATACTACCATTGCTGTGTGACTCTTATTGGCGACGCCGGGTGCCGGTAAAGAAGACTGGTTTATATCTAGGCGATGCCGTTTGGCACTGTCGACGCGCAGTATGTAAATAAACCCAAATTTACTGCATTCTGTTTTATTATAAACATCGAAAGTTGGCTATCATAGAGTGCATTGGTGTGAAACTCTGATATATGCATCTCATGGTTATTTTTAGACAAGATGTCAATGATCGCAGACTAAATATTTGAAACGAAAATGAATAGGCAAATATCAAAGGACTTGGCAAATTTTCAACTTTCTATCAAATATAGGTAGGTACTCACAAATACATGCAAATACTAACACTTTGAATTTTATAAAGATCAATCAGCATTTTTTTCATAAATTGCTTGCAGTTTCATGAATGAAGTTCACTTGAAAGTGCAATTAAACTCTTTATCCAGGGTTTTCCGAGGATTGTGATTGTGACTTAAGACGTCTTGTCATACACATACATTCTTGTTTTCATATTTTGAATATTCTGTGAATAACCCTTTTGGCCCAAGAAATTCTAGATTTAAAATAGCATTACTTAAGTAGTTTAGATGGCTGTTGTTATTCCTAAGTAAGTAAATACCTACCTGTTTCAATAAAATTAATGAGCCTGATGGCGCAGTGATACTGAACCAGGGGTCGTGGGTTTGATCCCACAAGAACTGTTCATGAGAATAGTTATTCTCACATAATGTGCTTGTTCCGTATCTGGGTGTTATTATATCTATTTATATCTGTAATACCAACGTAGGTTCTGATATTTGTAACACAAGTGCTTTAGCTACTTTTTTCGGTATCAGAATGTGGGAAGACTGGGAAGTTGTCCGATATGTGTCTTTTTATTCCGATTAATTCCTTGAACAATGATATTGGTACAACCACTCTTTTCCAGTAAATTCAATTATTTTAAGGCCTACTTTATAGTTTAATACTCGATGTGCGGCCTCATTGTAAACTCGGTCTCCCGCTCCGTAGGAATTGCGATCAAAAAAGATTAAAATAAGGTATTTTAAGGTAATAAAAGGGTAATAACGACAGTCGTAAGAGTTCCATAATGTAATACGATTGTTTATTTATTTATTTTTATTTTTATTTCTTAGGATAGCTAAGTAACAGCTTTCACATAAAATTAACAATTAAACATATTGACAAAAAGCTATTGAGAAGCTACCACATTTAGTATTCAACAAACGCTATTTTCTCTTTTAAAAACAATTATTTGTATGAAAATTTTAAGAACCCAAGTTATTTACAATTAACTTGTTGTTTTGCAATGGGCGATTTTCTGAAAGCTCAGCCACTAGATGGCGCTGTCCCACCTATGCAGTTAGAAGGAACGAAACGTTATAAATTTTACTTTGACGCGACTTTTTTACGTAAAACGGAACGTCAGACAGATGTTATTTATTTACCTAAATCTTTAAATTTACCTATTTCGTTTTCGTTCCTCACAGTAGTACTTATTTAATATATTATTAGTTTCCTTTGGGTTTTTAAAAAGTAATTAATTTAAATATGTTTCATACCAAAATATACCATAGACATGTACATACTTATTCAACGCCATCTAGTGAAGCAATTAGAAGCTTTTTTTTTTTAATGGCCTCTCAGAAAATCGCTCATTGATTGGTTTCTAGCGTATTAGAATATATTGATTTAACCTTGGTTTGGTTTTGATTTTTGGCTATATTTACAAAAGTTTGACTTTCAATAAGTGGCCAAAACCGGGGCATTTGGTATCTCTCACACATTTTGTGTTTCAAAAAACTATTTAAATTTCTTAAGTTTGAAAAGTGTACATTTAAAGGTAGATAAATTTTCTATAATTTAAGATAAAATATGTTTCTTATATACCTAAGACCATTTACTACTTAGTGCTTAAAAGTGAAAAAATCCTTAAAGTCCACAAAGTGGTTCCCTGCCCTACTTAATTCTGGCGAATTTATCCGTCTTTATTTTAGGTCACCCTTGCCATTAATAAACAAATTGTTTTAAAAACAAATGATGTAGGTACCTACTATAAACATGGTAATCATTTAAACATACCCAGCACAGCGGTTATCGAGTTCGGCTACATACAACCTCAATGTCAATTTTGTGTACCTTACATTAAATTCGCATATTTTTTGTAGTAGCTGTAAACAATGACATTCTCATTTTTAAACAAATATTCGAGATCATAATTTCTTCGAGGTTCTTATCTTATTAGTAACTAGTACCCGCCTACAGCTATGTCTGCATGAATAATTAATGTTAGCTGTATTATGAGCTGTAACGACATTTCGTTTAATCGTGAAATTCAAGACATTTTGCATTTCCCTAATACCCATCCTAAAAGTTAAACCTGATAGCCAGATTTTTACGCAGTATATAGGTAGGTAATAATAAAAATAATGGTTCAGTCAGTAGCTTTTGAGTACCTACCTATTTTAGTAGATTTTGTTTGGATCTTACAACTAAACAACTATACATATATCTTGATATCGACGTAGGTATTTATCATCAGTGACGATTGGTGACGATCTTAACCATGAAGTTCGACTTAATACTGAGGTAACTCAGAGTATTAAGTCAAACTTCATGATCTTAACGATCGCTAATAGGAGGGTTTGTACGTCTACCTCTGATTTGTAAAATTATATTCCCTTGATATTAGTTATTATCAAAGAGTAATATTATACTACGTTAAAATTATCGAGAGTAAGATTAAGTAAAATGGCTTGAAAACGAAATATTTTTTCAATGTTGAATAAATGCATAATAATAAAAAAGATTAAAATAATTGTAATTGTTCTCAAAATATTTGAGTAATAAATAGTAGATTGTATTACAAGGGAGCAAAATAATATATTTACGGCGAGGGCGCTATTTTGAATCCAGAGCGCAGTGAAGGATTCTAGAGTAGAATCTCGAGCGCAGCGAGGGATTCTAAAGTAGAATCCTGAACGCAGCGAGGGATTCAATATACGCCGCCCGAGGTGAAAATAATTTTGCGGCCGAGTAATACACTCTGCTTTTCATCCCCCTCTATAAGAAAAGCAGTAAAGACAACTCAAACTACCTACCTTTCTTTGTCGTTCGGATACATCATAGCGCTAGTCGGGCAAGAAAAAAAATTTGAGTTTTGAAATAAAAAAAAATAATAATAAAAAAAAATATATGTCTACAGTCTATCAGATTCCTTATAAGTATCTCCGGGGATGCCGTAGGGGGTTGAAAATTTTGTTAGATTTTAGCTACGACTCACCGTTTACGAGATATTATCAATTTTATAAAATTCCGTTTTTGAAAATTTCTCGGTCCCGAAAAAAGTCCCGGCCCCATACAAAATCAGTTGATTTTTTTTAAAGTACTGCACACCCTTTGCCACACTCCAACCAATGCTTCTTTAATTAATTTCTAAATTCAAATCTCATCGTTTTGGACCCTGTTATGAAGCTGTTCAAAATTCAAATCTCATTTATACCCTCTTGTCATAACAGGTAAACAATGAATCGTTTTGGACCCTGTTATTAGATAAACAATCATCGCTTTTC
Organism: Crambus lathoniellus; assembly: GCA_949710035.1. Classification (NCBI taxonomy): domain Eukaryota; kingdom Metazoa; phylum Arthropoda; class Insecta; order Lepidoptera; family Crambidae; genus Crambus; species Crambus lathoniellus. Next base: position 22,285,946 of record OX453310.1, read on the forward strand.
GAATCGATGGGATGAAAAAAATATTATTACTATAAACACAGGTAATATAAATATTTCACAACAGAGGGCGTATGTGTAAGTGAACTGTCCTTTATTTGACATATTTTATCAGCTGCGCTGCGATGTATGTGTTTTATAAATTTTGTTTTCTTGAATAATCTTGCAGATTTTGATCTACTAGTTTTGTGACCTTAAAAGGTTAAAGGTTCCCAAATGAATCCTGAATACACTAACGAAAACCTGTAATTGACTCTTTCCTTCTTCGAAGTACTTACCTACACTGTTAAGCTCGGAAACATACATTATTAATACATTTTATCAATCATATACATGTATACCTGAGATCACAAAAGCGCCATCTATAAAAAGCATTGCCTTTTTCTCCCATCAAATCTATTTGACATGTGGGTGAGGCCGCCATTTTTTGCTGATTTCACAAACTTTTTTCTCCGCGGTCAGTATTTTGAAAAGTATGACATTTAGCAAATTTTTGGTAACAGTTTCGAATTAAGCAACAAAGAGGCTCAAGTGGACATTATGATTGTTTCACTTCAGATAATCAACCAAAAATATATTTCGAATAAAACATGAAAAAAGGTAGGAATATCCCACAAAAACTCATAACCGTTGAGGTAGAGGTGCATTTTGATTAATGGTGTAGCAAAAAGTATGAGAGTTATTTAGACACGGTTAATATGTAAAGAATACTTATATAAATGGCTATCTATGCTTTTAATTTCATAACGACTTTTCTAAGACTTTCTTTGAAAAATCTTCTGAATCAGTTTATTGACAAAAACTATAATTCTACGCCACTTTGTCAACGCCACCGATATTTTATATGTCTATGAAGGTTTCGCTTCAGGAAGTTTTGTATCGGGAAGTGGCAACACTGAGTTTCTATAATAAATTGACAGCGGCTCGATGGTGGCCATTTTTTTGATAGTAGACATGTGAACGTCGGATTCGGATTGTGTACACATTTTTTTCGAGAGGTGACTTTTGCGTGCTAAAAATTAAGTTTATCTGTTACAATAAAACCTATCAGTGCACCATGTAAGTAGAAGTGAAAGCCATGTTTGGAGCTAGAATGACACTCAAATCGTACGTTATTTACAGAGATATGAATCGTTTTCTCAACGCGACGATGGCGTAGAAGTAGAAATTCGCCACCATTTTCTTACTTTAACGCCACGGTAGCGCAGATATCCGTCACCTCCTCTACACCACCAAAATAAAGGTGAGTATCCACTCGTTTTTTCATACTAAATGTTATAGAGAGAAAATGTTATAGAAAATACAGTGACAACAAAAACATTATTAAGTAAATCATATCAGTAGGCATGAATATCATGCTACTCAGTGTCTAATAACAACTATTATTAATAAACCCTTTAAGTTTGTCTTATAATAGGAAATAGCCGTCGCCCGCAGATAGGTACGTACATACGCCCGCGTTGTTTCCTCTTTTCCTATGGACCCTCGCGTTTATCTCCTAAAGACACCTCACCACACACAGACAGCGGATGCATAGCGGAGGCATCGGTGATTTATTTTGTTATTTTCGGTCTAGTTTCAAAACTACACACACAAGCCGTGGTGGGCAGTGAGTGGCTAGGCGGCGCGATGGCGGCATGCGCGGCGAGTGGCGGAGAGACGTGGCGGTGCGGTGCGGGCGCGAAGGCGTGCGCTTGTGACCGTTGTATTCTTTACTAGTGTATTGTATCGAGTGACTTGCCACTAAGAGTAAGAAGTAAATAAAGTTTATTTTATTCATTCAGAGAGTTTCCTTGTGCATTTATATACCTACCTACAAACTTATTACTAGGTATATTTATACAAGATTCATAAAAATAATTACATAGTGGCATGTGTATGCGAACCTTTACATTTATTCGTCACTATTATACGCCACTAAACGCCACCGACGCGTAGAAGTTCTACGCTACCATCACAATACTTCTGCGCCATATCAGCAAAAAATGGCGGCCTCACCCATGTAGAGAGAGAAGAGTAGCTAGTTCACTGGTAGAGAATGCCCTATGTTATGTATGATATTAAGTCCGCCATTTTTCAAATCATTGTTCAGAAAACTTTAAATAAAATTAAAATAAATAAATCAATCTTATTTCATTTTTATGTACGGTAATTAAAGGCTGATTTACATTTGCATAAGCAGGCCTGTCTCACTTCCATACAAGCGGCGCAAAATCCCCGAGATATTTACTTAATATCTGGAAAACAACCTAATTTCAACCTTTTGCATTGCGTATAGCCATGAAGCTCGACTTAAATACTGAGGTAACTGGAGTTCTCACCCTGAATAAAAAAGTGAACACCAGCAAATTTGACATTTAGTATGTAGTGGCTGTCAGTTGTCTCATATGACCATACGTATTTTTTTAAAGTGTAGGTGAGACGGAAGACAGCCACTGTGTAATTTGTGGTCACAAAAAATTGTTCGTACTGCACTCTCCAGTTACCTCAGTATTAAGTCGAGCTTCATGCGTATAGCGTTCATAGTACAACCACAGAATAAATAATAGTGCTAATGCCGCGTACACACCGCGCCAACGAACGCCAACGAAGGATATTCAGCGTTGGCTGCCGCACGTTCGTTGGCTATCGAAGGTTATAGCACGAACAACAAATGTTGAGCAAACGATCGTTGGCACTCGATTCCGGCTCCAATGCCCAGTGTTGCCAGAAGGTAACTTTTTTGTACATTTCAGGGTTTAGGTGTATCTTTTGACAAGACCTCGCTGGCAACACTGTCCAGCTTGGCAACTGACCTCTACTATTATTAAATTATTATTTACACACTGGAGTCATGCTGGAGTCTGGACTGGACTGGCTGTCATAAAAGTGCCTATTTGAGTATCGCTATTTTGGCGCTGTAGGCATTTAAGTAAGAGTGTCTATGTAACTAAAACTAGTGATGTTCAGTCAGTTGTGGTAATGATTATGTCAAAATTAGTTCTCGGGACACTCGTAGTGGCGCTTCAAATTGCCACACAAAATTAGCTTTCATTTGTATGGAGACAGCCTGTCCAGTGTGTAATAATAATAATAGAGGTCAGTGAGCTTTTGGTGAGCTTGGCTTTATTTTAATTTTAATACTAGCCTTCCGCCCGCGGCTTCGCCCGCATGGATTACAGAGTACAAGCTTTTCCGGAATAAAAATTAGCCTATGTCCTTTCGCAAGGTCAACTCTATCTTTGTAGGTGCCAAATTTCATCAAAATCAGTTTAGTAGTTTAGGCATGAAAGCGAAGCAGACTGACAGACAGAGGTACTTTCGCATTTATAATTAGTAGTAATACTTAAATATATTACTTGGGTATAAACCATATTTAAGTATACTATTAAATATTGAATTTAAATAAATTATGCACTCATCATAAATACCAATTTATATTTTACTCAGCCTGCTATAATATTATAAATTGAATGATAAGTTTGATGACGCTTGTAAAAATCAATATTGGGCGCACACACAAAATCGCAGTAATAAAAAGAATCATCAATAGATGGATTGATTGTTTATTTGCATATAACTCGCTACTGTACTTATTGAAATGTTAATCAGTCTAGTCTACCATATCAACATCTCCTTTCAAATTGCTTTCAAAGAACATACTAAACTATCAAGACCAAAGTGTTTCTAACATAAACACAAAATTTTTATTAGTGTTTTTATGAATTATTTAATATTTAGGGCTTACATTGAATTGAATAAAAAAATATTTTATTACATTTTGTTTTATTTTGTACTTTCATACTATATAGGGTAAATTTTTGTTTCCAATTATTCACTTTTGGAAAAAAATAAAATTAAAGTTTCATTACACAATAACATTTGCACTTTTCACTTTTCTCATAATCTTAACAGTTGGATACATTTTAGTTTGCCGCAGCTTGTAGAAATTGTGTCAGCATGTTTTGGAAGCAGTCTTCTAAGAACATGGTCTTATACCGGCTGATATTTCCTTCATCATCATCATCATTTCAGCTGGATATATTTCAAATTATTTCCAACATGAGCTAATTTGGATTTCTTCCAGTAGCACTGTGTGTCAGTACTGGATGGTTTTTCACTGCGCCTGTGTATTCACATCTGGAGAGCAACAGCATGTTTGGACGCTGATGACTTTTCCTTCTTTTTCATCCACAATCGCTGCATACGATTTCGAGCGGACTTTATGTTCTGTCTGTACACACCTTCAAATCAATTCATCCAAATCGCGCCGAAGTATATCCAACGGCAGCATCACCGTAAGATTATCTTGCCGACCTGAAAAGACAGGGAACGTTAATATTTTATGTTGAACATAACAAAAATAATAAGTAGTTAAAAATATGATGAGTTACACTTTTGAGGTTATGTTATTTTCGCAATGATTTTAAACTAGGTATTTGATTATAAATAATGTAGTGGTTGACAAACTTACACAGATGTTTTCTTCACATTCCTAAATTCAGCAGCACAGTAATCTGAATTAGAGGCAAATAAATTGCCGACCATTATTATGACTACTCCTGCCTGGGGACATTGCGATTATCGGCTTGTGCTTGTGCCTGGTTCCATGGTAGGTATTATTCAATGGGCACTTTCGATGACTCTTGAAACGGTTTGTTTGGCTATTATCACAAACTTTTAAAGTGTTTTGCAAACAAAAGCTAGAAAAACAATTAGAAATCTAGAAGAACAGAAAAATGATTCACAAATAATCACCTCACATTTGACGTCACGCTCACGCGCTGTGATTGGTGTTTCGCTAGAGATTACGCACAGATTAAACTCAACGCTCTCGCTTTTGGTAGAAACTATGCTTCAACTGAGCGTTCGTTCGTTGGCCTTCGGCCGCCGTCCACACCGAGTTCGATCTAATGGCTCAAATCCTTTGATGTTACCGCCACGCTCCGGATCGCCGGCACACGCCAACGAACGATCGTTGGCCTTCGCCAAACCGTCCAAACAGGACCAACGAAGGGCATCGAAACCCATTCGTTGGCGTTCGTTGGCGCGGTGTGTACGCGGCATAAGGCAAAGCCATCTTCTATCTCACTCGTTGCACTAGGAGCGCAAGCAGCCGAGAAATAATAGCAGGCCATGGCTAAGGTCAAGGAATTTATAAGTACTACTAAGGTACAACCTCAGAACAATAACTAAAGCTATTAGTTATTGTTCTGAGGGTACAACAACTATCTGCCTTCTCGCTTCAATCTGCTAGGGCTGTCAGAGGTACAACTTTATCTGTGATAGTAATACACGCGAAGCGAGACAGATGGCGACACATGCGGATGCGTGCGCTGCGTGTGCGACAAGTCGAGCGAGTGCCAGCCTATTGAGACTAGTCCGGTGACCGGACGCTTGCGTTTATCATACTAAACTCGGGAGTGAAATTTCTGTACCGTAAGGTACTAATATATATTCTGTGGCATAAGTACAGTAGCGAGTTAACTTACGGTCTTGGCGAGTTAAGTTCTTATCATCGTTTGGACAGAGATTTGCCAGGTAAGTAATAACTTAACGATTAAGTACAGAGAATAGGATGAGATTCTATTTTTTCGGTAAGTCAAGTGCAAGTCCACCTCGCCCGTGCGTCTTCCGCACCCCGCCAACGGCGCCAACTAAACTCGCCGCGCGTGTAGACGGGCGAGTTTAGTACAGTTCTTAAGTTTTTGGGTTGCAACGTGTTTTGTTTTAATAGTTTTTTTTATTGAGGTTGATTTGTTTTAAATTTGAGTTTTAAATAACAGCACGATGAAGTAGTCGGAGGAGACAACATTAAAGTTCTTCAAGGAATGTTTAGAATATGATTGCCTATATAAATATAAGACTAAAAGCGATGAGTATTAATTACAAATTAGCTCGAGATGCTGCATAAGGAAAAGAACAATGGGCACTACTGCCCATACAACATAAGAAAAGCTGTAAAATAAAATACTTCGGCGGATACTTCTTCTCGGAACGGCAACTTATGACTACTTACTCGCCTATACGTTTGGACGCTACTTACAACTTACTACTTGTTACTTAACTGACTGATTTCTTAACTCGCTACTGTACTTATGCAAATGTAAATCAGCCTTAATGCCTAGTGTTGATTTCACAATATAAATGCAACATTGAATTCCTGAACTTTTATGATTTTGCATGGTTTATGTTTACAAAGCGTCCACTATACCATTAAAGGGTTAAACTTTACTTTGTGATTATACCTCGTGTCTGTGAGATTGCTTTTTAGCTAGATATAGTGTGACAAGCTTTTCTGTTCCGGTGATTACCTTTCGAACTAAAACAGTTTTCATACGACAGTCCATTTTGACAGCTAATTTCGTATTGCAAGTGGCTCCTCTGTCACGGCTGTCACCGGAACAGAAAAGCCTCAGAACAGTTGTTGTTCGGAGAGAAAAGCTTGAATCATAGATGTATTATTCCTGTAGATGGATCACAAAAATAAGCTATAACTCACCCATCCTTTAGGCCACGTTCGCACGGACGTAATATTATCGCGCGTTGAAGCGATTTTTTGACGCCTTGAAACAGAACTTATGGACTTTCCCTAATCCGTTCACACGCGAGCGATTTTTTTACGCGGCGTTATTTTATCGCACATTGCCCGATTGACGGCGCGACGCGATGGACGCGATGGAAATACAACATACGGGCAGCCCTATTGGCGTTCATACAAGCGTTTTTTTAACGCTACCTACTGTCAGTGGGTACCTAACTATTTTTACGTCATTAGGTTTATTTTCATTTAGGTGATGTGATACCTACCTAAATAACCCAAGGACTCATTTGGGAATCTTGTCGCTGTATTTTATTAAGGTCAACAAATAAGCAGTAGTTCATCAAATGAGCTGATTGACATTCTCATATTAATCGAAGAATTTTTGAGGAAATCGTTGAAGCTCGCTGTACCGAGTGTAAAATTTACCAGTAAGATAACTCTCTCTGAATGAAGAGGATGAAACCAGTACTGCCTTCTATTTGCTTATCGTTTCTTAATATACCAAACGGCGATTGCCAAGATGTCGTCCGAATTCATGATAGGTACGCCTGCAGTCCGCACCGTGTGAGCACAAAACGCCAAGCGATTTTTTTTACGTCTATGCGAACACCTCTGGTTCCTAGGCGTTGACGTTGCGATATCGCCCCGCTAACGCAACGCCTTTCTGCACGCCCGTGCGAACGTGGCCTTACCCCTTCTAACACTATCAAATTGTCATAAGATAGAAAGAGTCATACATGTTAATCTGTTGCGTCGTAATTAGTGAATGTCTCCATTTTGACTATGCAATGCTAGATGATGATGATGCAATGATAGTGCTGTGGTTTTTTTTTATAACAAGTTATCGATAAAAAATTTAAAAATAATTTAAATGCAATGCGATACATAAAATTACAATGCATATGTATGTATCGCAGGCGTATTGTATATTTCACCGTATTACATAGCAACTAGCTGTATTGGAAAACAGCACCGCATTGTAATGCGGCGGATTCAAGATACGCCGTATTCAATACGGCTGATCGAAACTACGCCGCATTGAATAGAGCGCTTCGCGCTTTTCAATGCGGCTAGAGACTTAATGTAATTGGGCGGTTCATAATCCGCTTTTCTGTCAGTTTTTAGTACTAATCGTGTCCAAAGTGCTCACGGCCTTAGAATTTTGTTTATGCTATGAAACTTCGGCATAGGTCGAAATATGGCAAAAATTTCTTCCCTCCAGACAAAAGCGCACGCTCAGCTGATTGATCTAGTGTGGCAGAATATTTTTTTTATATTTCGATGTATGCTATGCTCATGCTCCAAAGAGAAAGTTGTTCAGTTTCTTGGTCTAAGCAAGCCCTTTAATTTTGAATCAGTGCCAAATATGAAGTAGGTACTATAATTATACTTGAGGAGATCGATGGCTCATTGGTACGCGCATTCTGCATCCGGTGGTTGATGTTAAGCAACATTCGTTGCGGTTGGACATCTGAATGGTGACCCAAAACTTTATTATCTCGGTCTCCTCTGTGCTTCGGAAAGCACGTTAAGCCGTTGGTCCCGGTTGCATTAGCAGTCGTTGGCACCCTCACCCACCAATCCGCATTGGCTTCGCGTGGTGGGTTATGGCACTTATGGCCCGTTCTACCTGTGGTGTTTTCATGCACAGGGGAGGCCTATATCCCAGCAGTGAGGACATTAATATGATAATGATGATAAATATACTATTTATACTAGGAGGTATAGTCGTAAAACTGAACGAAATTTCTAATCAATTTATGGAATTAAATAATCTGCTGAATGATATCAAATAAAAAATACAGATTTCACGCTAACTTTTATACTCTAAGGGCGACTTTCATCACTGATATTTAAACGTGATTAACGCTAAACGTGTTTAATACATAGTTCTGTCTCTGTCATCTGTTTGAATGTGACAGGGCCAGAAATACGTTTTAAACACGTTTAGCGTTAATCGCGTTTAAATATCATTGGTGAAATCGGGCCTTAATGTATTCAATTTTTTAAGTATAAATCCACAATTTGCTTTAATAAGTGCATCGAGCATATTCTTGTTTGTTGCGAAGGTCTCCAATCGTCGCCTTTTGTACGTTTCTTATTCACGTTTCCTTTACATCGACGGCGGCGCGGCGGTGGGAAATCTGTTTAAAATTGAGAAAAATTAAGTTTAAGTACAAAATTGTTAACACTACAATTTTTTATCGATATTACATAATAAAATCGGACTACAACACTATCAGGTTGGTCTAATGTCAAAAAATCCCAATGAGGGATTTTTTGACAGATGATTAAAAAAGAAAAAAGTTAGTTCCAAAAAACTCAACAGATGGCGTTCATCAGACATGGGTTTGCTTTTTTTAAATTTGCTGGCAAGGGCCCTGTTTAACCATTTTTACAAGTCTACAATAGCCTCCTAAGGCCCAAGCCATTTTGACCAAATAAGGGCTTGTAGCCCAGATGCCTTTTTATAGGTTCACATGGTTCGGACCCAGAAGTTTCGATGTTCAAAAAAGTGTCTTAGGATCTCCCTAAGAACGTGGGATTTTTTTTGCATATAAATGAATACCAGAAGAAGGTTTTACGTGACTAAAAACGTCCAAATTCAGCATCCTTTATTTAGGCATATGGGCTTTAATGCATACCCTAACCAATTTTTGTAAAATTCGTATTTTTAGGCTTATTGAGTAACAGTTGACGCTTCAAGGTATATTTATATTACAGAAAGAAAATAACATATATATTTGGGATATGGCATGCTTGCTATATTTTTTATGACCACAAAAGTAGCTACTGAACACTAGCAATGTCACGTAAAATCAATTTGTATACAAAATGTTCATTGCTGTTTGTGTTAACTATATTAAAAGGTTCGTATGTTATATGTTTTATGAGTTCAATCAGTTCGTTCCACATTTAAAAGAGAAATAGAGCATAAATAAACCAGTTTTTGTATCAAGTCCCAAAAAACACCTAAAAACACGACAACAGCCCATATGCCTTCTAAAATCAATATGGTAGGCTCCGCCCGGAATCAAACCCGGGACCTTTCATTGTCCAGGCAACTGCTCTGACTGCTGAGCTACGGAGTCGTTAGGTCGTTAGCTCAGCGGTCAGAGCAGTCGCCCGGACAGTGAAAGGTCCCGGGTTCGATTCCCGGCGGAACTACTTGGAGAATGGGTCGTTTTTTTCTAATATTTCATTTGCGATAATAAAAAATGCATTGTGAATGCAAAAAAGTAAATATAATTTGACAATACCTGTAACTAAATATCATTATAAAGAAGATAGTTCTTGTAACCACCCACATACCTTTTAAAATCTAAGTATATATTAATTCCCGCATACCTTTTAAGAGGTACTCGGATTTCTCGACGTTATTATAAATTCGTATTCTTTATTTTCGTGTAAATCTTTATGTTATTGTAAATTTTAAATGTCTGTTAGTATACAGACAAAGACACGTTTAAAAAAACCTTTAGATCATATTAATAAACATGGATAAACTTACCACGTCTATTAGGTCTGGCCATCTTGAATGAGAATTCGTCGAAAATGACAGATATTTTTGTTTACTGTTGGCACAACTGCTTAACCATAGATAAAATAAGAAGACCCATTAGCCGTTCAGAAACTATTTTTCACTCTTGGCCCGTCATTTATAATGTTATGGCGCATACAAATCGGATGCCTTTTAAAAGGTGGTTGGGTGTCTACTTCATAAAATTGGCAAACGTCTTGGGTCCGTACCACTATAGACTTGCATACCTTTTATAAGGCAATTGGGCCTTACGATTTTACTGATTTTTTTTATTTCTTTAAAATGTTTTTCGAAATATTAGCTACACAAAACAAGTTTTCATTTTGAATTATCTTGAATATTTTCAAAGATATAGGACTTCAAACTTTATAATTAGACAAGGACAGGACGCTATCTTAGTGACGTCAGTGGGTTAGTAGCGTCATAGTCACGCCATAGAAGATTTCGTTTTAGAAAGAGACAGCTATAGTCAAAATCAAACAGACTATAATTCTTTTATTATAAAACAGATTCAAATTATTTTTTCACATTTGGTATTCTTAATTGCAATATTTTTTAACGTCATCATTAAATATCTACATTTCAACAACAGTAAAATTCCCTATTATGTAAGAAAGCTAGTGAAGTACTTGTATTTTTACTATAGTAGAACATCAGAATCACAAGTTGGCGGCCATTTTAGAAGAAATCATTCACTATAATTACGAGTGTAATGTCAGTGACATTGACATTAAGTTATTAGTAGATTGTATTACAAGGGAGCAAAATAGCATATTTACGACAAGGGCGCTATTTTTAATCCAGAGCGCAGTGAAGGATTCTAAAGAAGAATCCTGAACGCAGCGAGGGATTCAATATACGTCGCCCGAGGTGAAAATAATTTTGCGGCCGAGTAATACACTCTACTTTCATTTCGATTTTATGGAAAGTAAATACACTTTGCTTTTCATCCCCCTATATAAGAAAAGCAACAAAAACAACTAAAACTACCTAGAAAAATAAAAGAATGGTGGCGGGGGGCATCGCCTTCTCTATTTTTTCTATTATATTAAAAAAATTTGAAGTTCAATTAAACAAAAAATAAAAAAATTATATGTCCATCGGATGCCTCCTATGTATCTCCGGGGTACCATAGGGGGTTGAAAATTTTGTTAGATTTTAGCTTCGACGCACCGTTTTTGAGATATTCTCATTTTTACAAAATTCATTTTTGAAACAGTTCCGGCCCCCCCACCCCATACAACATCAGTAGAACATTTTTTCATTGCCGATGAGATAACTCTATGGTTGACTGTAACCAAATTCAGTTCTATTTTTAAAAATACTTTTACACCCTAGGGTGCAACGCAGAGTTTTGAACCCACTGCTCAGTTTAAAGGCCTGATCAGACGAGGGACTGTCCGCCGAGTACTTTTTTGTCCATCGATATAGATCTCTTATAAATTGTATCGAATAACGCACACAAGGAACTAAAAGTACCGCGGACATCATCATGTCAGCCGAACGACGCCCACTGCTGGGCATAGGCCGTACATAAAGTCCCCGAAAGTACGGCGGACACCGAGAGACTGGACTGGACAAAAGTTCGCGGTAGTCCCCGAAAAAAATAGAACAAACGTAAATAGGCGTAACAACGCACACAACGAACTTTAGTCTGCATTGAGCGCCCGATAGTGAAGTACGTCTTCGGGCAACAAATGACCGCACACTATATGCGTTGAGTCCGCGACAAGTACCCGGAGGAAATATTTTGGACGTACAGGGACTCACTTTTCGAATATGAGAGATGAAAAATATTTATCAGCCAATGCATTTATATGTCATTAGGTATTCCAATAACACTCTTTTTTGTTACCGTAAAAAACACTTGTTATTTACTTCGTGAAACAGAATTTACAAGTCCATGTTACATTTCGAAGCTTTTGATCTTGTAAACTTGTATCTTTCGAGAAATAGGCCCATCTCTGAGTGGTAATAAACAATAGAGGTGAGGGATTCATGTCAGGTCAGCGCCATCTATCGAGCTAATAAATAAACTTTTTTTTTTTTATTTGCTGGTAGAAAATCTCTCATTGGCTTTAAATTATATATTTTTAGCCTAAAAACACCCGACTATCAAAGAGCATGTAATCACTACGCATAGATTAATAACTCTTCGCTTCGGCGTTATTATTCTAAGTCACTACGTTTAAGAGACGGGGCTTTCATAGAAAAAAAGTAAATTATCGTTTTGTATGGAAGTTATACTAAAACGGAATACGAACCACATAGCTGAAATTATGACGTACATGACGTACAGGGTTCCCAACATAATAACCGAAATAGTGATGTACCAGTCGTGGGATTTTTTTATCGATGGCGATATTAAAGGATTCCATTTCTATCATTTTGCAAACTTTAGGGTCTAATTGATGCCTTACTTACGCTAACGTTAATTCTCGGTTTAAATTACACAAGAGTTATGTGACAACAAAATTTTCATTCAAAAAGTTAAACCAAGTTTAACAAGAATTTCACGTTGGAAATGGGGCTAAAAGTAAACTCCATTATTAAAGTCAAAGTCTAATTTAATCGAACTTATAATATATATACATGCATTTGGCAATAAAGATACTATAAAAAACCCTATTTTCTTTTCCGAGGGGCTGCAGGTGCTATTTTTGCAGTTGTAGTTGAAGGTTCTGGAATATTCACAACAAACATGTTAATATAGCATAGCATGTAAATGAATAAATAATGTAAATCATACAAACAGCCTTAAAAAATTCACGTAAGTACGTAATTAATACGTATTTAAGTATACGTACTTAAGTAAGTACTTTGAAGTCAGGCGTGAAACATGTATACTCGCCCGACTGCATGCACGAATGCACTAAAAAAGAGCCACAATGCCGTGCGGGTGTACCGACACTATCTAACCGAACGGACTTTACTTCATTATGCAATAGGCATTTCAAAATTGGACCAACTTGGGAAAAAACCTGATGTTATAACGTTTGAATCATTTAAATCGGGTCAGCCGACTTCGAGTAATTAGTGTACATACTTAAAAAAAAACGAGACGAATAGATAACCTCCTCCTTTTCAATTCTTGAAGTCGGTTAAAAAATTATCGATTGTCGATAAAAAAATGTCAAGCACTATTTATCAGGTTATCTTCTCAATTTTTTAAATTTTAATAGAAAACTTTTAAATCACGTAATCCTTAATGTAATGGCTATAACAAAATGTGAATGTATGCTTACCTTTCTTCATTAAATGGAAATTTGGCCATGAATATTCGCTTTTGGCCTTCTGAACGGCCGGCTCGTAAACCACATAATATATTTCACAAGTTTTGTAATACATCTCTCAACAGATCACACGGGACCACGAAAACGTACAATTAAGGCGAAATTTTGCGAGTAATTCACAAAATGCACAAATTCACACAATAATACTAAAATCAAGCTTCGTTTACAAACAGTCAACAAGACAAGAATGTCAAATTTGGCGCGCCAGCCGCCAAATTGATTGATTGTCATTGATTTGACTTGATTTGACTGCAAGGAATTTATAAGTACTAAACTCCGCTATTCCAAGACTTTGCAGAATAGTCAACCACCATAGCACATGTTTACATAGACTTATTTGACGCAAAGATTGGGAGTGTGAAGCGCACATTTTATTTGACCAAGTCCTATAAATAATTGAATGTTTTTTTTTACTGTATATCGGACGTTGTTAAGTTTCTTTTTTTTTGTTTTGCATGCTGTGTTTACCATTAATTGGTTTTTTGTATTTACTTTTAATGTTTAGTTATTCCTAATTTAATGCATGTAATGATACAAAAACTGTTGGTAAGCCTTTTTTAAATAAATAAATAAATAAAATAAAAATAAGTACTACGTCACAGCCGTCTCTATCGTCTTCTACAAGCCATGCTATGATACGGAACGGCAACATTGCTGTGAACCGGTTTACTCCTCTGAGTACTAAATCCTATGGAGGTGGCATACCTACGAAAAAGTGAGGTGTAATGTAACTAAGTCACAATGTAAGAAAATCTTGAAATTCAATTTTAAACTTCTTCTAACTGTCGTATTAATCGGTCCAGCCGTTTCAGATATAAGCCGGAACAAACAGACAGACAGACAAAAATTGTAAAGCATGTCATTTTGGTATATGTACCGTATATTTAATCATATGCACCTAGTAAAAAGCGGTTATTTAATGTTACAAACAGACACTACAATTTTATTTATTTGTATAGATGTATAGAAGATATAGCCCGAGAGCCAAACTAATTCGCTCTATGGAGACTCAACAATAATTCTATATCAGTAATTTCTTAACATTGAAAATTAGATTATCTAGTTTAATAAATAATTCATTAGTAATCCACCAATATTTATGACAGCGACATTAAAAAAAAACAAATACAAAGCTTTAAAAAATCTATAAAAAATAAGCAAAAATGGTATAAGTGTTATTCACTTTACATTTGAATACATTTATTATTATCTTTCGTAAAAGTATATAATCCCCCTATATTTGTAAATGAAAAACAAATAAAACTTAAAAAAAAACTCTCTACGTAAACTCAAATTGGCATTACACCTATGTTAAAAATGCTATCAGAAACAACCGACTTCTTCCTAAAGTATTAGTTTCCCGTTTTATATCTTTATGGATTTCGACTTTGGTGCTTAGATATGGTTAACATAAACACATGATAACGATAAAATTGGTGATAGCATATTTGCTGAAAGAATTGCACCATTTTCGGGGTATAACTTCCAATGCGATATTATGTTGGATTCCAAAATATAGTCTCTTAAAATTATATTTAAGGGCCGTTTACAAAAATTTGGCCTGTTATTGAATTTTTTACAAAAATATCAGATAGCTCTTGGGGTAATATGCCATCTCCATAGGATTCAGTACTCGAGGTTTACTCGCTGTTTACCTGTCAAACGGTGCAAAAACGGTGTCAAATCGGTTCACTTAAAACTACGTTGCCAACTTTATGCGCATGGCTTGTAGAAGACGATAGAGATGGCTGTGACTACGTACAACAGGAAGGTGCACTCCGTATTTTTGTGTATTTAAAAATACACTTTAAAGTTATTTAAATTTATACTTTTATGCATTCACAATGCAAATTTTATCATAGAAAAATGGAAAATAAAGTATTTAGAAAAAATCGACCCGACTCACAACCAGCTCCGATGGGACTCGAACCCACGACCTTTCGCTATCCGGGCGACTGCTCTCACCACTGAGCTACGGAGTCGTTACGAGAAGCGTCGAATTTATCAAATACTTCTTACACGCTGTATAGCCAGCGTTAATTTCATCTTTCGCGTGTGGGGGTAGTAATATCCTCACATTGATGAAATTAACGCTGGCTTTACAGCGTGTAAGAAGTATTTGATAAATTCGACGCTTCTCGTAACGACTCCGTAGCTCAGTGGTTAGAGCAGTCGCCCGGATAGCGAAAGGTCGTGGGTTCGAGTCCCATCGGAGCTGGTTGTGAGTCGGGTCGATTTTTTCTAAATACTTTATTTTCCATTTTTCTATAATACACTTTAATTTTAAGAGATAAGGTTTATATTTCAATACAAAATGTCAACGGTCCAGCTGAGACCGCAAGAACGAGGTGAGGGTGTCCCTTTCTCTAAACTTGCCAGCACTCTTAAATAACAGGTTTAGTAGATTTATGGTTCACAACTTACGTTATAAAAATTAAATTTCGTAAAATTTCCCATTCGTATTACTTTTAGTCAATAGGAAACATCGCATATTAATTTAGGTATTACCGTATTAGGCATAAAAATTTATCAGGTCGTTTAAGTTTTTTATGGCTTATCCTAGAAAAGAATTTGAATGATAGATTTCAGAATGTTAAAGTGGCAACATTACAAGCCGAATGACGTTTTCCGTCTTCGTTGTGTCAAGTTCGCAATTCGCTCGTCGCCGCCCGCCGCCCGTCGCGCATGTTCGTGGCCGCCGTAATGGGAAGGAGTGAGATAAACTGACCTCGTTCTTACTATCTCATTAGGACCGTTTTTTAGCAGCAGTGCACCTTCCTGTTGTATTATAACTTCCTTGTTTGACTGTCAGTCAGAGTGAGTGAGAGTCAAATAGGTGAAAGCAAGACAGCGATATTTCTGGTACAAACTTCATCATCATCATCATCATGTCAGCCGAACGACGCCCACTGCTGGGCATAGGCCTCCCCCAAGGATCTCCACAACGATCGGTCCTGCGCTGCCCGCATCCAGCGGCTTTCCGCGACCTTGACCAGATCGTCGGTCCACCTTGTAGGGGGCCTGCCCACGGAACGTCGTCCGGCACGCGGTCGCCATTCAAGAACCTTTCCGCCCCAAAGGCAATCGGTTCTCCGCGCTATGTGTCCCGCCCACTGCCACTTCAATGATGCAATCCTTCGAGCGATGTCGGTTGTTTTAGTTCTCCAGCGGATTTCATCATTTCTGATTCGATCGAGCAGGGAAATACCAAGCATCGCTCTCTCCATTGCTCGCTGGGTGACTTTGAGCCTTCTTATGAGACCCATAGTAAAAGACCACGTCTCACTTCCATAGGTCATTACTGGCAACACACACTGGTCAAAGACTTTCGTCTTGAGACATTGAGGTATTTCGGACGCGAATATATGTCGGAGCTTCCCAAACGCTGCCCATCCGAGCTGGATTCGACGAGAGATCTCTTTCTCAAAGTTGGACTTACCTAACTTGACCGTCTGTCCTAGGTAAACATAGTGGTCAACAACTTCGAGTGTAATGTTCCCAACATTAACTGGAGCGGGTGCAACATGGGCATTGGACATGATTTTCGTCTTGTCCATGTTCATCTTAAGACCCACTCTTTGCGAAGCATTACCGAGATCTTCGAGCATTGTGTTCAGGTCTTCCAAGGTCTCAGCCATAAGAACTACATCATCGGCAAACCGTAGATGTGTTAGGTACTCGCCATTGATGTTGATGCCGCATCCTTTCCTTTCCAGTCCAGCAGCTTAAAAATATCCTCCAACGCTTCATACAACACTTTTTTGTATGGAAGTTGCGCCAGACTGCGACTATCTTCAACCAAGTCAATGTTAAACTGTGTATACACGTACAGCAATTTAGTTTTTGCAAATACGGACCAGTAAGCTATAAAAATGTGTTCGCAAAAACACAAAACAATGAGTGTGACTTACCTCTGAAATCATATGTGTTCATTATTCTCTTTCAAAACACTCACTCTGCTTGAATAACCGGGAATAGTACAGGCCATTCTTAACAAACAACAGATTTACCGCACCCATCAAATATTTCTATATTTTACTACAAAAAAAAAATTTCTTTCTGAAGAATTTGTAACCAGCTGGTTAACAAACAAATATGACGTTGACTTTTAAGTGGCGCGCGGCTCATTAAGACGCACACGTTGGGCTATTGTTATCTCTTTTTAACACACGAAATGTCGCCATTTGAGAGACGAGAGTCAATTATAGAAGGAATCGTTCATATTTTTATGCTCCATCTACAGGAATAATACATGTACAACTTGAATAGTATATTAAAATGCCAGCGCCAGACATAGATAAATATTTGAGCGAAGGTGTCTAATTTTATATCCACTAACAATATTCAAAGGAGATGTCCTCTTCTTGTATGGAGGTTGGATTTTTATTCTGAAGGTTAACTAACCACCGTAAAATCAGACTTATGTAATAGTAACAAAAATTAAGAACCCAAAATCGCTTAAATAAAAATTATAAAGCCCTCCGTTTTTTTTTAAATTAAATAATTTGTTTTTTTTATGGTAGAAATAATTACATAGGCTTGGCAACACTGAACAACCTTAACTGTCAAATATGACATTGTCATTGTCAATGTCAGGTCATGTCAAATTCAAAAGTTGTTGTCTGACCATAGTGGGTAGAGTGGGCTATCGTCGTGTACAGGGCCAGTCCCTGCACGCGTAGCATGACAAACCCGAGAAGAGTTTTGTCTACCTCGAAAGTCTATAATTGACAGCCGAACAATAGGTTTGTCTACGATGAAATGTCATTTTTGACGTTTCGATGTAGACAAAACCTTTCTCGAGTTCGTCATGATACCCGTGCGGCTAAAAAAAATGGATATGAATATGGGCTTCATTTTACATTTTCAGCCCATAATATGCCCATATAAGGGCAAAATAGGGGCATCAAATGTCAAATGAAGCCCATGTCCATATCCATGGGATCGGCCATCGTATACTGGGGGCTTTGAAGCCCCCAGACATGATCAGCCATCCAGGGGGGCTACCGGCTAAGAAATATGGATATGGGCATGGGCTTCAACTGTCATATGAATTTCTTTTTTTGATAGATATTTGCTGCTTTGATCTGTTGAACGTTGCTAGCTAGTTATCGTTATACCCGACGTCACAAAACAATGAACTGATAGCGGCTATTTTTTTTATAAAACTGACTTAAAGTTACCAAAAACGTATGAAGTTCATACCCATAAAGTTACGCGGTAGCCCCCCTGTACTGGGGCCCCCAGTACAGGATGGCTGATCAAGATGGGCCATCGTGTACAGGGCCAGTTTGCGTTGCTCGCAGACGGCAATCACACGCAAACTGCCCCCGTACCGGCTAAAAAATATTGGTATGGACATGGGCTTTATTTGACATTTGAAGTGAAGCTCATATTTAGTCCTTATGTGGGCATATATGGGTTTCAAATGTCAAATGAAGCCCATGTCGATGTCCATATTTTTTTAGCCGGTAGACCCCCAGAATCGAATCGAATCGCAGAAATTCGCCTGAAATATAATTTCTATGAAGCTGCGTCCACTAGAGACAATCAATTTGGTACTTTTCTTCATTTTGACAGCAAAATGCTTTTTTCTGTTCTGTGATTCGCACACCACCGCTTCAGTTTGCGGTAGTGCGCTTCTTAACTTTGGCTGTAGAATCTTGATTTGCATACAAAACCCGCAGTGCCCCCCATAACACACATACACCGCATCTCCGTCCGGTGTGGTGCGGAAACCAGAGGCAGTGTGATAACCACCTAAAGTCCTTTTCTTTTTCTTCCAATATCATTTACGGCTCTGGATACATTTCTTTTTAAGCCAAATGGCGGGCATTTAAGAAACTTTTTCATGAAAACCTAAAATTAATTTTCTCGGAATTGGAGGGCTTTAAAAATATACAAATTACTTCAATAGCTTTGTTTTTGGACTAAGTATCTATATTTTATATTACTGTGGTTAGTTAATATGTTTTTTATGGCCCCAGTACAGGTTGGCCGACCATGGTCGGCGACCATGACTGGCGATCATTTAGTGTCAGTGTTCACACGATCGCCGGTTTCATTCTGCGTTGGACTGGCCGTGAGGATGGATGTGTATGCAATGACGGCTTATGCAATTTACATTTACAGCGCTTTTAATTTATTACGAGAATGATTCTATATTAATAGAGTCTGGATCTTGTATACTATGTCTAGATAAATGTAATGGGCGATTTTCTGAAAGCTCAGTCACTAGATGGCGCTGTCCCACCTATGCAGTTAGAAGGAACGGAACGTTATAAATTTTACTTTGACGCGACTTTTTTACGTAAAACGGAACGTCAGACAGATGTTATTTATTTACCTAAATCTTTAAATTTACCTATTTCGTTTCTGTTCCTCACAGTAGTACTTATTTAATATATTATTAGTTTCCTTTGGGTTGTTAAAAAGTAATTAATTTAAATATGTTTCATACCAAAATATACCATAGACATGTACATACTTATTCAACGCCATCTAGTGAAGCAATTAGAAGCTTTTTTTTTTTAATGGCCTCTCAGAAAATCGCTCATTATGCATTAAAGTATTAATAGACATATTTATCATAACACCCAGACACAGAAAAAACAAATACTTACATCATATCAATATTTCTTGGGCGGGGATTGAACCCAGTATAATAATAATAATGTATTATTAACGTTTTATTCATTTTATTTTTATTTACTTAATTTTAGATAACAAAACAGAATACTCCTAATACATCTTGTGAATTTAAGTGTATTTTATTATCATTTGAATAAAAAATATATTTTATCAAAGATATACAACATCAAGGATATTTTTGACAATGTAATATGCTCCACAAAATGGCCTGATTGCGAAAAAAAACAATAAATCTAAAATATCCTACACGTCAGTCAACGCAGAAATATTCAGATTAACTGAATGATCGGCCAACGTGTGAACGCTCTTTGTGGCCTGCGACAAACTCCCTTTGAATCGTGCACGAAAAACCGACACGGGACGGATCGCCGCCGGCGATCATTGCTCACAGTCAGCAATCACACGCAAACCGGCCCTGTACACGATGGCCCATCATGGTCGCCGACCATGATCGGCCATCGTGTACTGGGGGCTTTAAAAATCCATCTTAGGACATCTCCTTTAATCTAAACTCCTCTTACACATCCTATATCTATACATATATATAATATATATATATATATAAATAGGTTAGGTTAGTCAACAAGTCATAACAAGTAAGAACAAGTACTACTAAAGACATATTTTCAAGACTGAAGAAAGAAAACCTTCTAATGACGAGGCAGTATGGTCTCAGACCTTAGCCTGTTCCTTTAGGAACGAATATTAAAAAAAAAATGACATTGACATTTGTGTGTGACAGACAGTGACAGTGACAGGAGTGACAGGCGACAGTTCGAAATGGCGGTCAGCGTTCTTAGCGATTAATTATTTTGTTTTGATTAAATTTACAGCAAAAATGCATATAAAACAGGTATAATGTGTCTTTATAGAATAACGATAAATGCGTTTGAAGCCAATTTTCTTTTAGTCTTGAATAAATGAAACTTTCGGTGCAAGTTTACCTGTTTGTTTGTTGAAGTGTCTTTTGTTTATTTTATAGGTGATTATCCAAGGATTTAAGAGTTACCGCGAGCAAATTGTTGTGGAACCATTTGATAAACGCCACAATGTAGTCGTAGGTCGTAACGGTTCAGGAAAAAGTAACTTCTTTCATGGTAAGTTAATGTTCACTTCAGAAGCTTGTCATAGTGTTGTGAAAACGTTTTTACATTTTGGCATCATATCTTTGGATTTTGTGTTATTGTATACAGGCACACAATAAGAAACAGTTTTATGTCACAATATAATCCCCAGTGAAGCTGATAGACGCAAGTTGTTTTCAAGGGGATGTGTATAACAACAGTGATGAATTTACTTGGTTGTAATTTCTGTTAGTAAACATGTAACTTTTTGGTGTGTGAGCTTTCTTCTTCCATAAACTTTAAGCATAAACCTCTACATTTTTCATTGACAATAACTTAGTTTAAATTACCTAAATTCACATTGCAGCTATTCAGTTTGTTTTGAGCGATGAGTTCTCTCATCTGCGACCAGAACAAAGATTGGCCTTACTCCATGAGGGTACTGGACCTAGGGTCATATCGGCGTTTGTGGAGATTATATTTGACAATTCTGACAACAGGATACCAGTAAGTGGTAGATAGATACAAAATTATACATAAATACTGCCCTATGTATTCATAAAAATATTGATTAGTTTGAGTCTTGTATGTTGTGACTTGCTGTTTTTATTATTGTGCTCATTTAATTTATTGTAAGGATATAGTTCAATTCTATATAAAAATAAATATTGTACAAAAAAAAAGCCCACAAGACAAAACTTAGTACTTTTTGAAAAAAATAATTTCAAACATTTACTTTAAAAAAATTTGGCTTTATGTTGTAGATTGAGAAAGATGAAATATTTCTACGACGAGTCATTGGCTCTAAGAAGGATCAGTTCTTCCTTAACAAGAAGGTGGTGCCTAGGTCGGAGGTACTCAATCTGCTGGAGAGTGCTGGACTATCCAACTCAAACCCTTACTACATTGTGAAACAAGGAAAAGTGAGTAAACTTTTTAAATGTGATTTGATAAGTCTGTGACTCAGTGATTTCTGTTTAATTCTTCAACACCCCAGAAATAAGACAATACATTTTCCATTGTTCTCCAGCCCCATTCAGCCGGGCGGGCGTCAATGGGTTAAATATATAGAAATATTCATATGTTGCATGTATTTCATTAATGTTATAAAATTAAGATAATCATAATTTTGGAGTAACTTATGTTGCTATGCCCTCACGGGTGTCACATGGCCACTTATGTACTTTTTATCACCAACTTCATACATACGAGCGTAACCCGTCACATCCTGTCTTACATCATAGTAGAGCTTATAATCTGTCAGAAAGTCACGGAGACCTAGGAGTATGAACATCTAGGAAGAGTGTTTAAATTTTTTTTTCTAATATAAAAAAAAATAATTGGGGTGTATGGGCTTTTCGTTTATTGCATTAACACATTGTATAAACACTATTATAAATAATAAATAATAATAAATAACTTCTGACATTCACACCAATTATCTAAGCCCATGTTAATTTCATTAAGAAACTGTATCATGGAAAACTTGATAACCGATAAATATATACTTAAATACTTTTTGTTTGTAAATACATACTTAATATACATAGGTAGTATAGTATTATACTTACCTATTGTTAAAATGAGATATTCTAATAAAAACAATGGTCTTTCCAAAGGTCTATGTGTAATATTTATAGCCGGGCACTGTATTTAATTAGTTAAAAAACCTTTCAAATATGTATATAACTCCCGCGGTTAAAGAAACAATCTGTAAATGGCGGCCATGCATTAAGTGTGAGCGCAATAGCATGACCCACCCATGTGCTCTACATGCAGCATGACGGTATGTGTGAGCGAGATAGCATGACCGGCTTGACGCCATTTCCATATTGTTTCCTTTAACTTCAATAATGAATTTCACTCTGAAGTCTTTCCAGTTGAACTGATCAAAGTCATATAAAATTAATGAATCTACTTGTACTATCAACTTAAAGTTGTATCACAAAAACTGTTCAAGCTCCAAAAATCGTGTCTTTGCTCTTTAGCACAGACTTTATCCCCAAGCATTTATAAAGCAGTATTAGACCTCCCGCCAAATACATATTTCACAATACAGAAGACCGCAATATTGAACAGTTGCCGGATCATCAGGCATTTTCTGCTAGAAGATTCTAGCATTAACATTTAGATTTAGGAGGAGATCTACACTTGGTCCGCCCATCTACATCTTTTGTAACCAGCTTTCAGCTGAGAATATATTTGAATAGAAAAACAAAAATAAACACAAAATACAAAGAAAAATAGAGACAATACACGAGAACATACAAAAGTCGGCCTTATTGCTTAGTAATAATCTCTTCCAGACAGATTTAGTCTTTGGTAAGCTGTCAAACTACATGTTTGTTTACATCCAGCGACAATCGGTTTGGAGTGAACCATGAAGTTTGACTTAATACTCTGAAGTAACTGGAGCTCTCACCCTGAATAAAAAAGTGTCGCCAGCAAATTTGACATTTATGTATGTAGTGGCTGTCAGCTGTCTCATATGACCATACGTATTTTTTTAAAGTGTAGGTGAGACGGAAGACAGCCACTGTGTTATTTGTGGTATTCAAAAAATTGTTCGTACTGCACTCTCCAGTTACCTCAGAGTATCAAGTCAAACTTCATGGAGTGAACTATACACACAAGCATTATGGCCCCATGAAAGCAATGAATTTGTTCACAGATCAATCAAATGGCAGTTGCCCCAGATTCGCACAGACTGAAGCTGTTGAGAGAAGTTGCGGGAACCAGAGTGTATGATGAACGCAGAGAAGAGTCTGTAACTATTCTCAAAGAGACAGTTGGAAAGGTAATTCAAAGAAGTTTAAAGAATATCTTTTAGTCCTACAAACATAGCTGACCCAGTGGTGGAGGCTCTACTAGCAATACAAAATTACATAAAAGTTTTTAGTTCCAAATTTGACCACTGGGTCAGATCAGTATGTGGCACTGTATATATCTCAGAGTGCTGTCACATGCATTAAGACATTATTTTTTAGGACATTGATACAAAAGAAGGGTTAATCATTCGAAATTTTCGATAAAATCCACAGTACTTACAGTCAATTTCACAAAATGCTTATACTATAAAATACTGCTAATACAATAATAAATGTATAGATGGAGCTTGCATCAAATTGCAATGCTGCTTTTTATCTCATTTCGATAGGTAATATAAAGTCTAACCTATTCATGTTTTGGATACAGGTTGAAAAAATAAATGAATTCCTTCAAACTATTGAAGAACGACTGAAGACCCTAGAAGAGGAGAAAGAAGAATTGAAAGAGTATCAGAAGTGGGATCGAGCTCGCCGCGTGCTCGAGTTTATCATTCACGACACAGAACACAGAGAGAATAAAAGGAAGCTAGAAGAGGTAGGTAGAGAGAACCTTCCTATTAATAATAATATATAGGAATCAAAATAAAATTTCTTTATAAAATTGGATATATTGGTACATTAAATTCTTAAGTTTTTAACCAACTAGCTCTGCAATAACACCTGTAAGAAAGTTAGACTTGTGATAGTATACATACATCTTCTTGTTTGTAGCTGGAAAAGATGCGCTCAAACAGTGGCAAAGAACAACAACACTATGCTGACTTAGTGAGAGAGGCTCAGGATCACGTCAGAGAAGCTAACAGGTACCTAATTTTAAGAATTAGGACAAGAGATAGGTGATAAGACGCCAAAAATCACGCTGAGCATGAGTAATTTTCTGTTTTTCTTGCAAATATGTCATGTGTTCGTATAAATTCGATAATATTTAAAATGAAAGGGTAATTTATAATTTAGTGGTCTTTTTGTCCTATTTTTTTAATAATATTGTTTTTATTCTTTATTCCTTTTTCTAGGAAACTGAAAGAAGCTCGTAAAGACGTAGCCGCGGCGCGCGAGGAGAAAGACATTTTGTCTACGGAACAACAGCAACTACTGAGAGAAAAGACTAAGTTGGAACTGGCCATCAAAGACTTGACCGATGACGTGGACGGTGACAACAAATCTAAGGTGAGGAATTTTACTATACTCATCACCTTTAGCCATAAACCATGGAGTAAAGTTTAAGTCTCCAGAACAACAGCAACTACTTACAGAAAAGACTAAGTTGAAACTGGCCATCAAAGACTTGACCGATGACGTGGACGGTGACAACAAATCTAAGGTGAGGAATTTTACTATACTCATCACTTTTAGCCATAAACCATGGAGTAAAGTTTAAGTCTCCAGAACAACAGCAACTACTTAGAGAAAAGACTAAGTTGAAACTGGCCATCAAAGACTTGACCGATGACGTGGACGGTGACAACAAATCTAAGGTGAAGAATTTTACTAAACTCGTCACTTTTAGCCATAAAACATGGAATAAAGTTTAAGTCTCCAGAACAACAGCAACTACTGAGAGAAAAGACTAAGTTGGAACTGGCCATCAAAGACTTGACCGATGACGTGGATGGTGACAACAAATCTAAGGTAAGGAATTTTACTATACTCGTCACTTTTTGCCAAAACATGGAGCAAAATCATAATTTTCCGCCTTTACACGTCATGGGGTACAAGAATGTCTTCAAACAGATTTTTATGCATCTACTCTAACTATAAGATTTTAAACTTTCGCGTTCCATTATAATTATAAACAAGAGTAACGGGACTCAACGCGACATTTATTATGAAGTACATATTATTATGTACTTACAGCTTGACGTTTCGGCTGTGTTGCAACAACCGTGGTCACAAGCAGACTGGCGGTGCGCGACGACGTCTGTTCGGGCGGGCTTGGAGATCTTCGGCCACCCTCAAATTGTCACTTTTTTTGTTTTTGTCATCGCTAGTGATGGGATTACGGCACACAACACTCACAGTATCGGGGTTTGTTTTGAACGGTAAAACTCGCGGCTTACACTTGTTAATCACTGGATTCCACGCTGATGACAATTTAAACCCGTCCTCCCGATTGAAATTTTTATACTTCTTGATTTCAATCGCTTCTCGTACCATCCTAGTATGGTAATGACGATCGGTGGAGAGGATTTTTGGATCATGTAACTCCATCCAATGATTAACTCCAGCTTCCAGAAGATGTTCAGCTACCGCGGATTTACTCGTCTGTCGATTTTTAACAGCTGCGATATGTTCTTTGACACGTTCTGCGATGGTCCGCTTTGTTTGTCCAATGTATGAACTACCACAACTACAATCGATTTTATATACACCCGGAGTCTGAAAGGGTATTACGTCCTTTGGCGATCGCAGTTGCTTAGATATTTGACATAACGGAGTATATACAGTCTTGATGGAGAATTTTCTGAGCACTGTTCCAACTTTATCCGTTACGCCTTTGATATATGGCAAAAATGCTGCCTGACGACTCACGTCCGGATATTTTACCCTTTTCTTTTGCCTATTGTATCGCTGCTGTAAGTACATAATAATATGTACTTCATAATAAATGTCGCGTTGAGTCCCGTTACTCTTGTTTATAATTACTCTTACTATTAATGAAGCCTCCAAATTCTTCTTTTTATTCGTCTATTGTTTGACAAATGTAAAATTTAGTAAGTAAATATTCATCTTCATGTTCATATTCTCCTTGTCGCGACCTAAT
Source organism: Crambus lathoniellus (assembly GCA_949710035.1). Classification (NCBI taxonomy): domain Eukaryota; kingdom Metazoa; phylum Arthropoda; class Insecta; order Lepidoptera; family Crambidae; genus Crambus; species Crambus lathoniellus. The sequence goes on from OX453310.1 coordinate 22,312,604, forward strand.
GGAGAATTCCCAAAGGCGTCGCAATGGGGGATCATACTGATTTTTTTTATTTGTTTAAAATGTTTTTATAAGCATCAGAAACACGACGCAGGTATTTATTTTCATATATTTTCGGAGATATAGCTGATCAACCTTCCTAATTAGACACGGACAGACACAAATGAGACGTCAGATGTGTCTCTAGCGCCATACTCCCGCCATATAAAATTTTGTTTTAGAAAGAGAGCATAAGACACAGTCAACATTTTGTTTCTTTTTTTTACTTTTGTTATTCGCTTATGTTATATATTTTTAATGTTACTATTAAATATTTACATATAAATAACATTCCGATCCCCTATAAAGGATGTTATTAGAAAAGTTTGGGATACCTAGGGGTGCTGGTGGAATCCCGTCCGAAAATCTACTACTTACAGGGCTGTGTGGTATTTCCTGATACAATATTTTCATTTCAGGAAAGAGCGGAAGCAGAATTAGAGCGTCTGCGACAACAGATATCCGAAAAGGAGCGTGAGCTTGAAGAGCTCAAACCGAAATACGAGGAGATGAAAGCTCGCGAGGAGGAATGTACCCGAGCTTTGGCTCTCAACCAGCAGAAGCGGCAAGAGTTGTACGCGAAACAGGGGAGAGGCACGCAGTTTACTTCTAAGCAAGACAGGGATAGATGGATTGAAAAGGAGTTGAAGTACGTATTTGTTGTAGTTTTGGTGTTTGTTTAGAGCTTTAGCTTAGCAGACAGAGAGCCATAGTTAAATCTACGCGTTAAAATAGGCAAGTTCGAGAGAGTTCGCGTTCCAACAGTTTAGCGGAGATGTGCTACCGACATCAATCAGCAGAAGCGGCAAGAGTTGTACGCGAAACAGGGGCGAGGGACGCAGTTTACTTCTAAGCAGGACAGGGATAGATGGATTGAAAAGGAGTTGAAGTATGTATTTGCTGTAGTTTTAGACTTTGTTTAGAGCTTTAGCTTAGCACTCATGCCGGTAAGTTCTGTGATTTATATTTGACATTTTATTTCAGTATGTACCTACCAATAAATGGTCTTATTCTAATTCTTTTATTTTTATTTTTGACTGTTTTTTGACATGTTCTGTAATTTATATTTGACATTTTATTTCAGTATAGTTTATATCATAAAATTAATTAATTTTAATTATGTAAGTAATTTAAAAAATTTGCATGTCTAAAACTGGACAAAATACGCTTGTTCATGACTGTATGTAAGAACTAACATTTGTCCGTGTTTTTATAGCAAATAAACAATTTCATTTCATTTCATTAAATTTCATTAAGTCCGCGAATCGGACAGCGCGCGACAGAGACAGAGAGCCATAGTTAAATCTACGCGTTAGAACAGGCAAGTTGGCGAGATTTACGCGTTCCAATAGCGGAGATGTGCTACCAACAGCAATCCACAGAAGCGGCAAGAGTTGTACGCGAAACAGGGAAGAGGGACGCTGTTTACTTCTAAGCAGGACAGAGATAGATCGTTTAAAAAGGAGTTGAAGTCCGTATTTGTCGTAGTTTTGTAGTTTGTTTCACATTTTTTTATAGATATGTCTTTTTATTAGTGGAGCAAAAAATATCTTACTAATGACTCGATGAAACTCTATAACAATGGTTGATTCGCAGGCAGAATCTTTTTGTAGTTTGACATAGAGAGAGTTATAACATTTGATTACCTAAAATCAAATGTTATCTCATTTTCTTTATATATTTTTCTCATTATTATGAAAGTGTTATATCAAAGTATACCATAATTATTTTAAGCTTATATTTATATTTAAAAATAAAACTTCTGAAACTAATAAATGGATCAATCAATATGATTTTAAATAAAAGATTTTTATACTTCGATCAACAATAACACCTATCTAGATACATAGTTTGAGTGGCAAACATGGCCGAGCGATATCCGCCCACTTGAGCGTATATTTATAAGTAGTTCCTGTCATTTATGACATATCCTAACATAACTAAAAAAAATTCTTCGTTTAAAGGTGCCACAAAATGTTTTGCTCTAGTTCGTGAGCCATTTTTATACTATTAATTATTATTAAATTTCAGATCTCTAAGCAAACAAATCAAAGACAAGAAGGACCACGAAGGCAAGTTGCGCGAGGATCTCCGACGAGACGCGACGAAACTGACGGAGCTAGAGAAGAGAATAGAAGAGATGACGAAAGAGATGGAGAGACAGCGCGTGGCTATTGACGAGCACAACAAGCAGTATTACGAGTGCAAGAAGAAGAAGGACCAAGAACAGAGTGCTAGGAAGTGAGTATAACAATAATTATTTTTTAAAACAACGGCACTTCACCTTTATCCAAGGTTTTTTTTCTTTTACCAAGAAAGCTTAAATTAGGAAAGCAAAGCAAAGGTAAAGCTTTTTGTAGATGGTGCTTTTGTGAACTGAGGTATATAATTGAGACAATATATTATTATTGATAAATGTATTAGATATTGTTTCCTTCCGAGCTTAAAAGTGTGCTTTGTAAATAGGAAGGGACAATTATTGGAAGAAAGCTGAATTGATAGAGCGGAAATCATTTCAAACAGTTAAGGCTAGGTTCCATTTTCGTAAGATCATTTAGGATTCATTTAGTGTAAACTTTATGGGGCACACGAAACTGAAGTATTGTAGAGCAGAATCTACAAGATTATTCAAGAAAACAAAAATGATTTGTAAAATTCAACAGCCGATATTAATAATGAATTTCTGTTGTTAGTCTCGCTAAAACTTAGAAAAGGCTTGACCAATTTGAACACTTCTTTTTTTTTTTTGCTATAGCAAAGGGGGTAGTATATATAAGAAATAATAACGAAAATCCTAAAGATAAGCTAAACATATTGTAAAAAAAGGGATTTGCTAATCTTTGGTTCTTTTTGTTTCTTAGCGAACTGTGGAGGAAGGAAACTTCATTGACTCAAAATCTGTCTTCTTTGAAGGAAGATTTGGCCAAAGCGGACCAAGCACTTCGTTCCATGGCAGGCAAGGTATAATATCCTTTGTAATTTTAATTATTTATTGTATTCGACGATTTTTTAGCTGGCCCTTATTACCTGGGATAGTCCAGTTAGGTAAGTCCAACTTCGAGAAAGAGATCTCTCGTCGAATCCAGCTCGGATGGGCAGCGTTCGGGAAGCTTCTGCATAATATTCGCGTCCAAAACTCCTCAATTTCAGTCAGACATTGACCAGGGTGTGTTGCCAGTAATGACATATGGAAGCGAGACGTGATCTTTTCCTATGGGTCTCATTATGCTGACCATTCACCATCCTGCCCATCGTCCAATCGGCAGCGTCATGCCGTAGAATCAAGTAGAACTGACCGTGGTGGGAAATATGCGGGAACTGCAGATTGGATCAAGCCTGTCGTCATGCCGATTGGAGGATAGGCAGCATAGTGTACGGTCAGCATAAGAAGGCTCAAAGTCAGCCCGTGAGCAATGGAGAAAGCGATGCTTGGTATATCCCTGCGCGAGCGAATTATCCGCATTAATCCGCAGGCAAAGAATATATACACTTACGCGAAAAGAAACGACACTTATGCATGTGTGCACGTAAAATCGCTTGCGGCTATGTGTGCGTGTCTGGATGTGAGCGGGGGCCGCGAGAGGCGCGCGGGGCGGGGAACGGGCAGTCGCTGAATGCCTTGGCCGAGGGCTGCCAAATGTACGATTACGATTATTTATAACATTGTACGATCACAAATTTTCAGAAAAATTCTGATTTTCTGAAAATGGGTATTTGAATGGAAGTACGATTATTTTACTTTGCCAAGTACGATAGTTTTTTCCATGTACTTTCCGAGTTTGTATGGTTTTTGTACATGTGTATGATTTTTTTTAAATTCTCGATGTTTTGCATTTAGCAGCCCTGGCCTTGGCCGAGGACTAGTAGCAGGGGGAGCAATCTTCTTACATTAAAATGGGAACTACTAGAAGAACCTACTAGAAAGCCAAAAATGCGAAAGTTGTTAAATTCAGTCGCTAGTTTTAGCTTTACATATAAATAGTACACTAAAGTCAACGATAGATGGCTCCTAGTTAATACAACCACAGTATAGAAAAAAAGAGAAAAATCCTTCTTTTGAACCGACTTCAAAAAACGGAGGAGGTTCTCAAGTCGTCAGATTTGTTTATGAATGATTGCTCCGCCAATATTGTTAACCGATTTTAATTATTCTTTTTTTATCTGATAGACCAAAGTTTCAATTTGGTCTTCTTTGGCACAAGTCTATATTCCATTTCGGTATCAACCCTAGCGTTAGACGATCCGTCTCAAATGTCACCGGCGTTCGAACTCTCACGGACACGAAGTGTCACCGCTGTGCCGCAGGAGAACTAAAACAACCGACATCGCTCGAAGGATTGCATCGTTGAAGTGGCAGTGGGCGCAGTGGGCGCACACATAGCGCGGAGAACCGATGACCGTTGGGGCGGAAAGGTTCTCCATGGCGACCGCGTACCGGACGAGGTTCCGTGGGCAGGCCCTAAAAGGCCCTACAAGGTGGACCGACGATCTAGTCAAGGTCGCGGGAAGCCGCTGGATGCGGGCAGCGCAGGACCGATCGTTCTGGAGATCCTTGGGGGAGGCCTATGCCCAGCAGTGGGCGTCGTATGGCTGATGATGATGAATCATTTGGTTATTCGAAATTCTCAATACTTAAACTTATTGTACAGCCTATCCTGAACGGCAGAGACAGCGTGAGGAAAGTGCTGGAAACATTCCAAGAGAGAGGGGGCGAGTGGGCAAAAATAGCCACTCAGTACTTCGGACCGGTTATTGAGAACTTCACATGCGACAAAACTATATATACAGCTGTCGAAGTAAGTGTTTCTGTATATAATTTCTGTAATAGTAGTTTTCCCAAGCATGCATGGAAATATTGACATTTTTTTTCGAAAAAAGAACACGCGAAGAATCTATTTTACGGACAAAGAATCTTCAATATTTTGAGAGATACAAAGCATCAAACTTTCTAATTAGACAGAGAGAGCACTACGGTGACGTCACATGTAGCGCCATAATATCGCCATTGAAAGTTTCGTTTTATTAAGAGACGGCTAGAGTCACAATTGAACAGCTCAACTTGATGTAAAACAGATTTTTTTCGCATTTGGTATTATGCCATTTTTAAAACTGTACTTTTTAACAACAGTCCTCCCATCCATTCCATGTAAACCACGTATTTTACATGTTATAACCTGTGTACAGGTGACAGCCGGAAACCGTCTATTCCACCACATCGTGGAGTCCGATACTGTGGGCACCAAGATCCTTAAGGAGATGAACCGTCAGAGCCTGCCCGGTGAAGTCACCTTCATGCCTCTGAATCGTCTGCAAGTGCGAGATATGGTGTATCCTAGTGACAATGTAAATACTTAATGCTATTAGATTTCTCTAATAATTAGGTAATAAGTAGAGGAGAATAGTGTTTTACTGTCTCCTTCAGGACTATAATCTCAAAATGGATATTGGAATCATAGATAATTTTTGTTAACTTTACATTTTGATAGACTTTTAAAAATAACATTTTAAACTTACATGGTCATTATCACTATAACTATTCTGAAAAAACGGGAATTTTTCGGGAGTTACTCCGTCACACTACGTGTGATCAACTGCGCCTAAATATCAGGAACTCGAAAACAAATATAAACATGGTAAAAATCCCGTTTTTCATAATAGCTATATTGATGAGTACCCGTTTATAAAGACTAGCGACCCCCCGCCCCTCTAACTTTGTACGGGTGCAATGTAGATACATAAATGCATGTGTTGTACATATAAATCTTGTCTATTGATGAAAATCGCATTAAAATCCGTTGCGTAGTTTGATAAACCTAAGTGGACAGACGGCGGAAAACTCCTATGTTATAGAAAACTAAGACCATTTTCGTCGACTTTATACTAATATGCTCTCCTCACCAGAATGCTATAGCTATGGTTCAGAAACTGAAATACGACCAGAAATATGCAAAAGCTATGAAGTACATCTTCGGCAAGACACTCATCTGCAGGAACTTGGAGTGTGCCACCGAACTTGGAAAGCAGTTCCATCTGGACTGCGTCACCTTGGAGGGCGATCAGGTAAACGTATACTTCGGCTTGATAGCGAGAAAAAGAAACAAAGTGAGGGAGAGAGGTAGACAGTGAGATTATTCTTATCGCTTTTCCGTGTTCGCGCTGCATAGAGAGTATCCGCGAGTATAGATAGGCGACGTAGTGACCGTTGTAACATTTTTTTTATCGACAATGGGGTAGCACTTAGTCTTCATCACACCTGATGATAAGTGGTGATAAGGCTGAAGGTGGAAGCGCACTACTCCCGGAATCTTCAATCACTGAGGAACTGGCTGTCTTATCTCTAACTGCCGGAACACAAAAATTCTGAAAACATCATTGTTATGGCGTCAGACTTAGATAAGATGGTAGTAGTTAGCCAGGCGGACTAAGAACAAGTCCTACAACCAACCAAACCGAATACAATATGTACCCCCCACTGGGAATCGAACCCGGGACCTCTGGGTCTGAAATCGGTGGAATGAACCACTAGACCACAGAGGAGGTTAGAAAAAAAAGGAGTTTTCTTATTAAATTTAACCTGTATTGTTTAGGTTTGATTTGACCAGATATGCACTACAGGTTCCTTTTTTTGTTCTGAGAATGAATAAAGTTCATGCAGATACGGCTTAGTTAAATTGTCATCATAAGATATTTTGCTTCCATATAATGACCTAGTAAATCGTTGATTTTTCTTTTTAAATCGAAACAGGTTATAGAAACAACATCAATTTTATAAACCAAAAAATCTTGACTCATATAAAACCTTATTATATGCACGCATAAGAGCTTTTATAACTTAACAGTATTCTTTCCAAAGGTATCATCGAAAGGTTCTCTCACCGGTGGTTACTTCAACCAATCACGATCTCGTCTAGAAATGCAGAAGACACGGTCAGAACTGATGGAACAAATCACCACTTTGGAGCAGGAGTTGAGCACTTTACGACAGGAGTTAAACAAGACTGAGACGAGTATTAACACTATTGTATCTGAAATGCAGAGGACGGAGACTAAACAGGGGAAGGCGAAGTAAGTTGTTTAGATGTCGATCTTGAGACAACAGTTTTTAAAGCTTTTTCCGTCATGGTTAGTCACAGATGTAACAAAAAGTTTTTATTTTACAAGTATTTTCCAAAATATGTTTATAAAAAACTGGTCAAGTTAACATTTTGACCAACCGTGACCAACAACATTTTGAAGCAATCATAAATGTTATATTTAATTACTAACTTACATGCAGGATAAAAAAATACTAGATAAAAAGTTTAAGTAAGAAATAATACTAGAAAAAAAGCAAGTAGTGCTCAGGTAAGATTTCAACCCACAAACTTTGTGTTTCCTGTCCACTCCTCCAAAGGCTATGAGGTTTTCTTTAGGGATATCTAAAGGTTGTGCGTTCAAGTCCCAGCCGGTATACTTGGAGCCTAGTTGTTTTTCTTTCTAGTTTTATTTCTCCTAGAAGAATAGAATTGTGAATGCAAAAATTAAAGTCATTTTAATTTTAATTACATGAAAAGTAGTTATCTACGTTCCAATGTATTATAATATTTATTCTGGTCTGCCGTAAAATGCATTTAATTTTACATTCACTAGGGATATATTCGACAAAGTCAAAGCCGATATTCGTCTAATGAAAGAAGAGTTGGCGTCTATAGAACGTTTCCGCGGCCCCAAGGAACGCTCGCTCGCTCAGTGCCGCTCCAGTTTGGAAGCCATGCAAGCTACTAAGGAAGGGCTGGAATCTGAGTTGCATCAGGTAAGTAAAACGATGTACTCTCTACCTACGTGTACCATCCATTAGGAATATATTCGACAAAATCAAAGCAGATATTCGCCTAATGAAAGAAGAGTTGGCAATTATAGAACATTTCCGCTGTCCTTAGAAACGATCACTCGCTCAGTGCCGCACCAGGGACCGTACTCTGAAACACAAATCAGAAACTTCGGTTAGCCCCGCCCCTTTTACTCGATTCTGTCATGACTAGAGAGTGATAGGGACGGTTATAACGAAGTTTCGGATTTTGCGTTTCAGAGTAGGCCCTCAATTTGGAAGCCATGCAAGTTACTTAGGAAGGGCTGGAATCTGAATCTGGAATCTGATCAGGTAAGTTAATAGTATATTTCATTACAAGTGCGGAAAGCCTGTCATTGCAAAGAGTTCCGACAAATGTCTACCCGAACCGAGGCGCAGCCGAAGGTGAGGGTTGACAGTCGGAACAAGTTGCAATGACGGTTCCGCACGTGTACTGAACAACTATTTTAATACAGTTGCGAAAAAATGAAGCAATTTAATAAAATAATTAAACACAATAAACTCAACTAAGTAACTAATCGTAAAAGAATATTGCAGAGACTTTTTTTGTTTTTTTTTTTCACCCATTCTGGGTTGGCAACGGAAACTATGATCATACAGCCAAGGCTTCAGTAGATTTTTTTTATTGATATGAAATGAAAATAAAATAAAATGAGATGAAATGAAATGAAACCTAACAAAAGCAATCCGAATCCTACAGGAGCGCCTTCTCTTTTACCACATCGTTTTCCATTAAAGCCACATTATTATGACGACCGCTTTGGCGCAGGGGTAGGCTACCCACCTTCTGCGCCAGTGGTCTCGGGTTCGATTCCCGAACAAGACAAATATTTGTGTGCATGAACATGTCTATTCGCCTTGGTCTGGGTGTTTACTATGTATATTAAGTATGTATTTACAAACAAAAAGTATTTAAGTATATATTTATCCGTTATCAAGTTTTCCATGATACAGTTTCTTAATGAAATTAAAATGGGCTTAGATAATTGGTGTGAATGTAAGAAGTTATTTATTTATTTATTTATTTATTTATTGCACTAATTCCACCATACTAAGTACCTACCACAATAAAAACCAGAAAAAACTAATTTAGAAAATTAAGAAATAAGGTCCCTCATTTTCTTTTCACTTACTTGCGCAAACTCCTATAAGCAGATACTATGGTAAATAGTGCACGTCATACCATATTTAGTAATCTGTGGTCATACAGCCAATTTTATATATTTTTTATATTCATAAATTTAATTTGGCCGATACTAATATTAATTTAATGTATAATTAAAATTACTTTTAAATCTGATATTGAAACAAATTAGTAGCTTCTTTTTAGAAATATTTGCATGAATCATAAAAACTTCTATGATTTTTTTTTAGTAAAAACTTCGTGGTTGGTTTTTTCTTTTTAATAGACAATATTTTGACAGTTGGGAAAGAAAACGCACGAGTTCGGGAAAGGTAAAGAAAAAGCTCGAGTGTGTAATAGCCCACATCCCGAACGCTATACGTCCCTGCAATACGCCACTTTTTGAGCAACTGTATTAAAAAATCATTAGGGAAATATTCGACAAAGTCAAAGCAGATATTCGCCTAATCAATGAAGAGTTGGCGTCTATAGAACGTTTTCGCGGTCCTAACCAAGGAACGATCATTCGCTCAGTACCCCTCCAGTTTGGAAATAATGCAAGCTACTAAGAAAGGCCTAGAATCTGAGGTACATCAGGTATGTTAAACGAAGTAGTTTCTTTGTGTTTCATTAGGGACATATTCGACAAAGACATAGTAGATATTCGGCTGATGAAAGAAGAGTTGGCGTCTATAGAACGTTTCCGCGGTCCCAAGGAACGCTCGCTGGCTCAGTGCCGCTCCAGTTTGGAAGCCATGCAAGCTACTAAGGAAGAGCTGGAATCCGAGTTGCATCAGGGGAGTAATGACCGCCATAGACGTTCAAGTAATTTGATCAAATAGGATGGTTCAAACTGTTTGATCCAATAAAAATATGAAAATTCATATTTTCATTACTTATTTGGTATGATCGAAGCTTATTTGATAAAATTTTACCATAGGCATTCATGCCAATTTGATCAAACTGTTTAAACCAGCCTCTTTGACCAAATTACTGGAACGTCCATGGCGCCCAACGGAGTAGTTTTCATGTAGATTCAGTGCCAGATATCTCTGCACGCGACAGGTGCGTTTTTGGCTCTAGTTACAGTACATGCTTTTGTTCTTACAGCCTGGCCTCTCAGAGAATGCGATGCTGACAGGTCGATAAACCATAGAAAATATACCGTTACAATCAAAATTGAACTTTACTCCAACGAAATAAGTAAACGTCGGGATCGCATTCTCTGAGCGGCCAGATTAGTTTTCGATTTTGACCGCGCGCAGACTTATCTGGAGCCCTCTTTAGATTTGTTTGTCAAGTGCGAGTCAAATTTTGAGGCATATAAAATTCAGTATATTTCCAAAAGTAATTCGGTTGTAAGAATAAATAAAAAAAGCTGACAGAAGCTCACTTTGACAACGTCGTAGTAAAATAAGCGATAGTTTTTTATAAATTTGTCTCCTTTTTTAGTAAATTTTGCACATTGAAGCCATATTTTGCAAATGAAATCCTGAATCATGAAATTTGGAAATAACTTACTCAAACTATCAGAAAAAGTAATCTCGTGTAGTCTCTTAAGTAGTTACCCTTTTTATATTATATTCTCGCCGCTATAGGTTTACAGCCTACTCCTACTGATAAATCCGCCAGTCCGCCACTGATCGACTGTCTTTTCATAGGAACTAATGGAGCAGCTCTCAAGCGCGGACCAAGGCAAGGTGGACGAGCTGAATGACGCCATCCGCCGCCTCACGCAGGAAAACAAGGAAGCATTCAGCGCGCGTATGAACCTTGAGGCCACCAAGAACAAGCTCGAGAACTTGCTCACCAACAACCTGATCAGGTAATGTCCTTATATGCAACTGACAAGAAATCTAGTAAAATAATGCTGATGAAGTCGAATTTGATCAACATATCGTTGGCTTCCATCTGTATGGATAACTGCTTTGGTGTGTTCGGCTGTAGTCATGTCATTTCCTGGTCGATTAAGGACTTATGTTGTCGTCAGTCATCATTTTGTTCGCTGTGGTTTTGGAACAGCTAATTAAGGCAAGGTGGACGAGCTGAATGACGCCGTCTGCCGTCTCACACAAGAAAACAAAGAAGCATTCAGGGCGCGTTCACCTTAAAGCCACCAAGAACAAGCTCGAGAACTTGCTCACCAACAACTTGATCAGATAATCTCCTTATATGCAACTGGAGAGAAATCCAGCAAAATAAAGATGATTATGTGCCTGTTTCACAAAGTCCGATTAGGAGATGCATTCCAGTTTACTTGACAGTTTTTTATGGCCTATCTGTCAAGTATCAGCTAATCAGAACTTACTTAGACATTGTGAAACAGGCCCTAACACAAATTAATCAACCTATCGTTGGCATCCATCTGTGTGGGTATTTGCATTGGTGAGTGTGTTCGACTGTAATCATGTAATTTCCTGGTCGATTGAGGACTTGTGTGTTCGTCAGTCATCATTTTGTTCGCTATGGCTGTCGATTGTATCGCCGGAGATACACCAAGCGGTAGGTATATAACGCGTGAGCTTGAGCGATTGACAGACGCGTGACAACACTGGCACTGTCTAAACTAAAACACGTGACGGACGACACACTCTGAAACTCCCAAATCATGCATAAAAATACAATGTGTTAATTCTTTAACCGAAACTGAGAAAATAATTTGTTCAGAATCGAGAGTAGAATCGATTCCACACGTTTTTGATAGGGGTTTTAAATGTAAAAAAAACTTTTTCATTTTTTGCCGCTTCTAAAAATGTTTGTGTCTACTGCCTATTCATTCAATACGCACGCGACCCGTCACGTGCTCTCTTACGTCATAGTAGAGCTTAAAATCTGTCGGAAAGTCACTGCGACCTATGAGCACGAATCGAATATCTTGAAAGGATTTTCTTTAAAATGGAATTCAATTTAATATAAAATAAATTACATAGTTGGGGGGGTGTATGGTCTTTTCAGCTATTGCATTAACACGTTGTATATAGCTAATAGTACTAATTAAGTCATCTACTTTACACCAACAGACGTAAAGACGAGTTAGTGCAAGCTCTCCAAGAGATATCGGTAGAGGACCGCAAGCGCCGCTTGGCGAACAGTAAGGGAGACCTGACCGCTGCTGAAAAGAGAATCAAGCAGATCAATAAAGAGATGGAAGAAGTGGAGAGAAAGGTCCAAGCGGCCGTCAAGAATGAGAAGGCACTCAAATTCGAACTCGACAAGTGGAGGAATAAGGTATGGAAGTGTTTATCGCTGCGTTTTTTGTTTTTAAGAAGTGTGTTATTGTCAATTGGCTTAAACACAAGATACAGTAATAAAATAATATAATAATCTAACTAATGTTATAAAGCTGAAGTGTTTGTTTGTTTGGTTGAACGCGCTAATCTCAGGAACTACTGGACCGATTTGTAAAATCATTTGACCATTAGAAAGCTACGTTCTTCCCGAGTGACATAGGCTATTATTTTATCCCACGGTACCATCTGCTAGTATACCTTATAAAATTAGTATCAACTATATTAAAAATAAATAATGCTCTGTAACTTTTATTCGTAATATCTATAAGCTTGATCGCTATTTCTAAAATATATAATCAAATAGAAGCGCCGAAACTAATTTTTTTTATCACCCACTACACACATACCACTACTTATAGTTTTTTTAATGCCCCGTAGACAATTCCAACAATTTTATTGATGCGCAAATCGATATTTGAATTATTAATATTAGAGTGCAATAAGTACATTTGATTTGAATCAAATTTTATAGTACAAGAAATAGAAACAAAAATGTGGCGATCCATAGTCTCTGCCTAACCCCGTGGGAAATATGTGTGAGTATATGTATGTATGTGTATGAAACAAAAATTATTGTAGGAAAAAGAAGCACAAGACAAAATGGAAGAAGATGCCAAAGGCTTAGAGAAGATGGCTTCCAAAGAAGTATTGCTACAGGAGAAGATACAAGAATCTCTGGACAAGATCGCGGCATTGGGGACTTTGCCCAACGCGCCTGAACTTCACGCTAAGTACCAGAAATTTTCTTTGAAACAGGTAAATATATTAGCACCACATGATATAAGTGTTGACATAATATTATCATCATCAGCTAGTATAAGTCCCCCCCCACCCCCTGGTGATACATTTTGAGGCTTTTATACTATGTGATTTTGATACTTGGTGATGTTTTCCCGGAACTCCCCTCCCCCTTTCGGCATCAAGTGATTAAAAGACAGCCCCTTATGAAGCACGGAGGAGATCCGAGATAATACATTTTTGGTGACCGACCATTGTGAAATTTGCTTATCTTCAACGATCGCAGTCCGAGCGCGCTAACAACTGCGCCACGAGCCCCTCCAGCCAGCCATGGAATCGCGAAAAGAAAATGGCTGTTCCATAGAAAAATACAACATCAACTTGGCTAAAATGCAGAGAACAGCAGATTTTTTTCACGTTTCCATGGCTACCCCTTCATAAAAGTTGTTCTTGATGCACATTATCAACCCGAAAAATCTTTGTACAAGGTAATTAAAATTTTGTGGTGTATATGATGCCGTTCCAAGCCGATTTTACCCCCTGGGTTCACAAACCGTCGTCGGGAACGGAATCAGATTAGAATTTTGTGCTTTGTCTTTGTCTATTCTATAGTGAGTGTTTAGTTTATCTTATCTACACTCATAGTGAGGGTAGATTGTATGCAAAAAGTATTTATATGAGGCAATGTTATAAAAAATAGGAGAATCATTCACAGACTTGTTATAATTGAATAATTTTGTTTGCAGCTCTTCAAAGAGTTAGAAAAAGCTAACCAGCACCTGAAAAAGTACAACCACGTAAACAAAAAAGCTTTGGACCAGTTCATCAGCTTTTCAGAGCAGAAAGAGAAACTATACAAACGTAAAGAAGAACTGGATATTGGGTAAGTGAAGTAAATAATGTAATTGAATGAAATGCACATCCTACTATTAATATTATAAATGTGAAAGTTTAGATGTTTGGATGTATAGATGTTTGAATGTTTCTTACTCAATCACGCCAAAACGGCTGAACGGATTTGGCTGAAATTTGGGACACAGATACTTTGTAGCATTGAGAGGAACATAGGCTGCTTTATTTTCCCAGAAAAATGTCATATTCCCGTAGGACAGCGTCGTGTAGTCCACGCGGGCGAAGCCGCGGGCGGAAAGCTAGTGAATAATAATTAAAATTAATTTTCACTAGAAAAAATAATACTAGTTTCAGCAGAGAGATATTTCTCGGTTCAATATATAAACAGATTTGTATCTTTAGGTATAAATACCTAACTTCCGTGTGAGTTTTTTTTTTGGATAATTATTTAAAAGTTTATGGCTCATGCTATTTTATAACCCAGCAAAGTTTCATCGACTGAGGAATTAATGTATGGGTCTCCATACAAAGAATCTGTTCATTGCCTACACTAAAAATGAATAAATGATTTTGATTTTGATAAAGACCCCAAAATTGTAAGCTTGTTACAACTATTTTTTCTTCTGCAGTGGCGAGAAAATCCGCGAGCTAATAGAGACCCTAGAACATCGCAAGTTGGAAGCTATTCAGTTTACATTCCGGCAAGTGAGCAAGAACTTCACGGAGGTGTTCCGCAAGTTGGTGCCGCATGGCCGCGGAAGCCTCGTTATGAGGACCGGCGCTGATGATGGCGATATTAATCCTGAGGTAAATTTCAATTAGGTAGTCTATTAATACACTTGGTCGGAACCAGTAATGCCAGATACCTACTTTAGAGAATTACTTACTTGATGAGCTTTTTCTAGCATCACTGGCCCCAACAAATATTTGTTCTTTGCAGCACGACCACGGATGATAATCTTTATTTTCAAGCGATACATATTCAAGCAAAAAGTGTACTTAACTGTACTCAAGAGTTTAAAATATGAAACCTCATAGTTTCGCTTTCTTTACATCATATAGGCCGTGGCTGTTCCACATCTACTTTTTAATGAAGAATGATTAAAATGTATTGTACTCAAATACTCCATACTCCATTTTTGCTATACTCCTCCATTTTATAGATAATTTATTCCATTATTCTTAATTAAAAAAAAAGTCGGTACAATTTTTATTTTACAACACAGCAATTTAATATTGAAAACATCTTCGTTACATCGTTACTTTAATAAGATGTCGTATACCAAACCGAAAATGTTAAGGCTAGGGTTTCTTCCACAGAAACTTATTTCGGGGACCAGTCTCGCACAAATATAGGGATTAAGCTTAAACATTATACCTAACTAGCACTAAGATGATTAAGGAGAGAAATAAATCAATTTATTTTATTTTATTTACTAATAGAGATATTTAATGGCCGGAATAACTATATAAAAGGCTGTAAAATAACATATATTTTTTCCAAATTTTGAGTACTTGTGATTGGCGAGTAATCCATAATTTAAAAAACCCTGTTTTCGGGTATCCTCGCTTCATAAAAACCTGTTTTCAGCGAGCGACCGGCGACCAATTCGCGGGCGTCGGCATCAAGGTGTCGTTCACGGGCGGGGAGGGCGACATGCGAGAGATGAACCAGCTGTCGGGCGGACAGAAGTCGCTCGTAGCGTTGGCTCTCATCTTCGCCATACAGAAGTGTGATCCAGCTCCCTTCTACTTGTTCGACGAAATCGATCAGGTGGGTTTCTTGCTTTGCTTCATTATATGGGGCGACATGCGAGAGATGAACCAGCTGTCGGGCGGACAGAAGTCGCTCGTAGCGTTGGCTCTCATCTTCGCCATACAGAAGTGTGATCCAGCTCCCTTCTACTTGTTCGACGAAATTGATCAGGTGGGTTTCTTGCTTTGCTTCATTACATGAGGCGACATGCGAGAGATGAACCAGCTGTCGGGCGGCCAGAAGTCGCTCGTAGCGTTGGCTCTCATCTTCGCCATACAGAAGTGTGATCCAGCTCCCTTTTACTTGTTCGACGAAATTGATCAGGTGAGTTACTTGCTTCATTACATGGGGCGACATGCGAGAGATGAACCAGCTGTCGGGCGGCCAGAAGTCGCTCGTAGCGTTGGCTCTCATCTTCGCCATACAGAAGTGTGATCCAGCTCCCTTCTACTTGTTCGACGAAATTGATCAGGTGGGTTTCTTGCTTTGCTTCATTACATGAGGCGACATGCGAGAGATGAACCAGCTGTCGGGCGGCCAGAAGTCGCTCGTAGCGTTGGCTCTCATCTTCGCCATACAGAAGTGTGATCCTGCTCCTTTTTACTTGTTCGACGAAATTGATCAGGTGAGTTAGTTGCTTCGTTACATGGGGCGACCATTCGCGGGCGGGGAGGGCTACATGCAAGAGGTGAACCAGCTGTCGGGCGGCCGGAAGTCGCTCGTATGTGACAGTTCATATTGTATCATATTAAATGTCATCCCATATAAATTACAGCCGATTGAATACGATATGAACTGTCAAATTAATACGTTTATCTTACTCATTCGCACCCATGAAGTACAGCTTACCAATGACTGAATTGTGATGTGAATATTCGATTATTCACTCTGAACTCTTTGATTTCGAGCTCGAATAGTTCTAGTTAAGTTTGATGTGTCAAAAGGTGATCTAGTACAAAATAACATAAGTATTAGGGGCGAGAGAGTATGCTCTACCAATTCTTCTACAGAAAGACCTCAAAACCCCATAGTCATAATTATCCTGTTTCCGTTGTCCCCATGATTATTTCCCCACCATGGGGACAACGGAAAAATAATGTTATTTTTCAATGCCCGTTTTCCCAAACGGGAAGTAATTTTAATAAATTTATTTGATTCCCGCTGTCCCCATCATGGAGACAAAAATCAAGGCGACACCGGGATACAGGATAATTATTTATTTAGTACTAACTTTCCGCCCGCGGCTTCGCCCGCGTGGACTACACGACGTTATCCCGTGGGAATGTGATATTTTTCCGGGATAAAAAGTAGCCTATGTTCCTCTCCAGGCTACAAGAATCTGTGTCCCAAATTTCAGCCAAATCCGATCAGCCGTTTTGGCGTTATTGACATACAAACATCTAAACTTTCACATCTATACTAATATTATAAAGAGGAAAGATTTGATTGTTTGTTTGTTTGTATCGAGTAGGCTCCGAAACTACTGGACCGATTTAGAAAATTCTTTCACTATTAGAAAGCTACATTCATACAAAGGCTATATTTTATCCCGATACTCCCACGGGAACGGGTACCACGCGGGTGTAACCGCAAGGATCCGCTAGTAAGTAATAAGTTTAAGTAGGACTAACACAAAAATCTCAATGACCCAGGCCCTGGACGCGCAGCATCGCAAAGCCATAGCCAACATGATCCACGAGCTATCCACTTCAGCCCAGTTCATCACCACCACGTTCAGGCCAGAACTGTTGGAGCACGCTCACAAGTTCTACGGAGTCAAGTTCAGAAACAAGGTCTCGCACGTGGAGTGCGTCACGCAGGAAGAGGCGAGGGACTTCGTTGAGGACAGTGCTACTCATGCGTAAAGGTGTATAAAAATAAATATGGTTGAACAGTTTCTGTGAAATTAGTGTCTAATTTTAAAGGTAAAATACTTGATGTACATAATTGTTTTCTGATTTGACCGATTTCTGGGATATTCGGATTGCGATTTGACGTTGTTAATTTTCGATTTCCGACTTGTATGAATACTTTAACAACTATGGATTTAATCAAACTTTTGGATGTTTTATTTTTCAGTAAAAAATCTATCATTCTTAGGCTCGGACTATATGCGTCAGAAATCGATTCAATTCGGAAAAATAACAACAACAAACAAGCTCGGATTCAATCCGTTTCCGAAATTCAAACGATTGCTTGAACGACGGATTGAATCCGAGCTTGTTTGTTGTTGTTATTTTTTCGAACCGGACCGATTCCTGACTCATATAGTCCGAGCCTATCTCATACGCGAAAACTTTCATGGTCATTAACACTGTAAATATTACGAAATGCGTGATTTCTACTATGTTTCGATGATTCCGCTTTTCGTGATATGTACAGAAATAAAATTTATTATACTTTACTGAAACGCAGAAAGTTATTGTATGAAAGGATATTTTTCAGTTTTGTATGGAGCCTCGGCTAGGACTTTGTACACCATACCATAGGCAAGCAAAAGATAAATATAATAACTGAAAACTAATTATATCGCAATAAGCTAACACGTTTGATGGTACAAAAGCATTATCTAGTCTTAAAATTATGCAACCCCGATTCAATATGGCGGTAAAACGTCACACTCACATTAAAATAAAATGTTGACATTGACAGATTATCATCAGTCGTCGATGCCATCGTTTTTTCGTACAGAAACATCAATGTTTCCGAACGTGGTTGCCATTGTGACCATGGATGGCAAAGAATTTTTATTTTAAAGTTTATTTTTGTACAATTTATTCAGAAAGACAATGAGAATTTTAATATTTTATATGACTTTACTATATTTTTTACTATTAGTACATATAGTGTACAAAGTCCTAGCCGAAAATGAAAAATGTCCTTTTATGTAAGTATGTTCCAAATACGACAGATCTCTCTTTTCTGTTAGCGAAATTTAATTTAAATGTTTCATTGCCTAATTATTGAATTTTAAATGTTTCCACTATTAATCGATTAGAAATAGAGTTAGTGAGAATTTCGTTAAAAAAATTGCTGTCCGGTGAATAAATACAGAATATTTAAATAGCTGTATTTTTTAGTTTGGTACTTATATAATTTTTATTATTTGCTGGTTTTTCCATAATATTAATTATTGATTTATAAGTTCTTTGTTAATTGAATTTAATTTATAGCGGTAGTTAACCACAATAAGGTAAGTTACAAGTAAAGTAGGTAGGTAATATAGTGTGTAATAGCGACAATATGTCTGTATTTTTTTAAATGGGCAATAACAACAATATAAGCTTATTATGAATCAGCATATTCAATAACAATGTGTCTTATGCCCGATTTCACCACTGATATTTAAACGCAATTAACGCTAAAAGTGTTTAAAACTTTAACCCTTCTGGCCCTGAGTTTCTTTACTATAAACGAATGCACCGCCCGCGCTACTAGGTAAAATCGAAAAAAATGGAAAAAATAGCCGTGTTTTACGAAAAACCTGATAACTTAGGAATTAGGCTATATTTTTTCATTATGTAAAGTGTGTTTGGCTTATGAATGTTTTATCTATTTTCAGGTACTAAATTATACTATATTACTATAGTAATATATTAGTTCTACATGGTATAAGTGCAGCAATAAGCTATTTGACTGAATTCTTTGAAGAATTTTTTGGAATTTTTTTGACATTTATTATTAGATTTGATTCCTATAACTTCCTCTGTAAAACACTAAAATAACACTTATTATAACAGTAAAACACAATTTACCTTGCTTTTTGCTTCGAAATAATAAGATTACACATATTTTAAAATATTATAAACATTTGCAGAGGCAGAGCGAAAAAAATGAGACTTTCTTTTTTCTATATCAATTCGAACGAAACATGCAGAGGGATATGAATTTTACAGCCTATAGACAATGTATGCAGCTTCCATATAAAATCAAGTGTCCCATACACGCA
This sequence comes from Crambus lathoniellus, assembly GCA_949710035.1. Taxonomy (NCBI): domain Eukaryota; kingdom Metazoa; phylum Arthropoda; class Insecta; order Lepidoptera; family Crambidae; genus Crambus; species Crambus lathoniellus. Next base: position 22,332,197 of record OX453310.1, read on the forward strand.
TAGACTCCTTCATGGAGTAAAAAAATGTAATCTGTGCCGGCCGGCGCCTGGTCAATATTGGCCGCCCCGGGTTTGAGTGAACACTGACAGCTATATGCGTGGTTTCAGAATTGGCCACGGTGGGGAAGAAGGGTAGCGTATTTCTGTCTCTGTCACATTAAAACATATGACAGAGACAGAACTATGTTTTATACACGTTTATCGTTAATCACGTTTAAATATCAGTGGTGAAATTAGTATCAATGAACTAATGAGAAGTTTTACGAAAATGTAGGTTTTAACTAAACCTAAATTTTATTTTGTAGTCTTTATATTATGAAGTCGCTATTGCATTACTTTCGGTGTAAAACTAAAAACTTTTCGAAAAGAAAACACCACACAGAATTTTAAGTTAAGCATCTTGTGTTGCTATCTGATCCACTAAAATGGCACTTGTGTATTGTTCTATAAGGTAGAAAATCTAATATGTTTATTGCCGTCTACCGTACAGACTGCACTAGATTTTATATGACTCGTAAACAATTCAAATGCAAAGTAATATTAAGTATTAGTTTAATGACAAATACAAATTTCCATTTTGTACACGAGTCTTTTAATTATTTCACCTTTGCCTGGAAATTCTAAAAGGGAATAAAACAAAAAAGTGAGAAATGAGTATTTATTTACCAAATATAGTCGACAACGTATATCACTAAGAGATCCACTCGAGAATTTAGAAAAGTTAACCAAGTTGACAAAACGGTAAACTCGTAACAGTAGTGATATGATATTATTAAAAGGGGCCTTTTTATATCGTTGCTAACGAATAAAACATTTCGACAAAGGATTTCTTCGAAGTTTAAGTTTGAATTGAATAATATTTGATCTGAAATAAGCCTCGTATTCATTATACAACATTTTGACGCGCAATCATCATGTTGAGGCATTTGTGTTTATCGTCTCGTTGTGCGCCGGCTGGCAACGTTGCGCGATGTGCAACATTGAACATTTTGAGCGCCATGTGCTGCTTATCAAATGTTGTCTAGTGTATACGTAGCTCTATCGAATAAATTATGTGTAGGTTTAACCTTCCAGCAGTCGCGCGCGGTCTGTGAGTCCGCAGAGAACTTATTTAAGTCAGTGTACTAAAACTATAATCAAGAGACGGTTGCGCTTTCGTGATATCCTCGAGGGGGTGAGGTATTACACTTTAGTAGGCCTATGACGTTCATTGCATGCGCGCGCGTTTTTTTATTTCTGTTTGCGGTCTCAGATTCCGCGTGCGACCGATAATGTAGGAGAAAAATCTGATGATATATGCTGGGAATGTGCATGTCCAGTAGATAAACAGTTTGATAAAATTGGCATGAATGTATGGGAAAATTTGAGCAAATTTCTCCACAGACATTCACGCCAATTTGATCAATCAAAGTTGATCCAGCCTGTTTGATCAAATTACTTGAACGTATGGCTGCCATTAGTCGTCGCCTAAAACGTGTAAGACTTGTGCACTACTAATAATTAAACCACACAATCATAACTTATGAAATAATATTATTTACAATAGAGTTCACACAACATGCATATAAAAACTTTAGAATCGTTCAACATTAAACCGCTCATATCACACAAAGTCGAAGGCACACTGACGTCATACAAGAAATATGGCGATTTTAAATACTATATTGTATCTATGTTTGGTAAGTTTACAATTTTCGCTATAAAGACTTAATTAACGTAATTTAAAAAACTGGTATGACGAATTGGTTTATTGTTAAACCTCCAAAATCGAAAAAATAACTTATAATTTATGGGTTTTACAAAGGTACTGAACCAAGAAAACATTCAAATTGATTCAATGTCATGCGTTCACAGTTATGTGATCTTCACGAAATGTTATTTTGTCTCAATATAATACAAACCAAACGTCAAACGAGTTAAAGTTCAAAATGAATTAAAAAAAATATCTCAACTGTTTTGTTTGTAATGATCATTTTGTTTTCGCCATAAATTGTCCTACCAAACATAAGCACAACGTTACGATACTTATAGCTATTAATACTTGTCCAATAGATAGAATACATTTAACAATGTACTTTGTACATAAATCTGATAAGTAAGTAATTGTTTATCCACATGAGTACTAAATATTAATTTATAGTCAGAGACTGACATTACTTCTAGGATCAAGATTTAAACATTTATATAATTTTAAAAGGAAATTATAGTAGATTTCATAGTTAAATTTGAATATTCCATACAAATAGGAAGATGATGTTGAATATTGATAATTTCTCTCAATCGCTCTTAACAAACAATTACCAAGTTTTATATTTGGAACTGGTTTTAAAACCGATCATAAATTGCTAAAATATGAATAACGTAATAAGTACAATATTTTAGAGATATGAGTACATTAGTAGTTTAAAAACACTATACGATACTAAATATTCTATAGTCGAATAGCGTGCATTTTTAGAACCATAAAATAACCTTAATTTTAGTAATTGGCACATGTATTGCTGAAAACCAATATTCTCATTTTCACACACAGCCAAATTAATTTATTCCTAACATCTTCAATATTTATATTCATCCCTTCCCCTAAATCAATGAACCCGAAAAATTGGCATAAGTATACCTAAGTAGAAAAACGACACTCAATTAAAAAAAAGTATTCTGCCTTCTTTGCGCAAACAAAAAAATCATTAAAGGCTATAAAGATAAGCTTTACGCTAAATAGAAAGTCATATACCTACTACTATAAATTAGAAGAGTCATCCACTTGAGCAAGTATATTCGACTATAGACCAAACCCACAGAAGCTACAACTAAAAGAGATGTTAATAATACATATCAAAACGCTATAACCTCAAAGGGACAGCGTACGGAGATGTCCAGTCTCGTTCGAAGACATCTTGCAGTTCTTTCCTAATGTCCTGCGAGATGTTCTGGAATATTCCATGCGACTCATCCTGGAATACGAAGGCGACGCCGGCGGTGTCAACGAAATAATCCCCGGACCAGTTGGAAGTGCCGATGTAAGCGGTGCGGTCTGTCACCATGTACTTGTTGTGGTTTACTCGCGCGAACGGAATTTTATCTTGGTCCGGTGTTGAGGGCACGACGAACCGTTTCTGGTGGAAGGTAAAACTTTAATAAGTTGATGAATAACCTTATTAACAAAATAACTAGCACTCATTTCAATATAATCCAAAATGAAGGACCATTATTTCGAACACAGTCTCATTGATAGCAATATTTAAAAAAAAATATTTATATAGAAACTCAATAGCTTTTTTAACAATATAAAATTAATAAGTCTTGCTTGTTAGTATTGACTGGCTATTGAAATACTTTATTTAGATTTTATTCTAACAAATCCGTTAATTCCATAGATATTTCCGAATAAGATATTGGGAAGTAAAAAGTTCACGACAAACTTTTGCTTATTGTTTTGCCTAAATTAATCCCAGCTAGCATGTTTATCTAAACTATAACCCCTTATTTCTAAACGTGGACTGAAAATAAGTGTTGGTTTTAAACTGGTACTAAACTGCTGTCACTTTTATTTTCCAAATGAAAGACAGAATTAGCATCAGTTTTATACGAGGTCTAACTTTTAGTCCACGTTTTTGAATAAGGTACTTAAGGTTTAGTTAAACCTTCTTGGGTTTCTTGTTGGGTTTCGGGTTTCTTGTAGACTACAAAACTCCAAACAGGGTATTTAAATACTTACATGTCACACATGTTACATGTTGTCGACGGGCAGATATGAGACTGTTAGAGAATGCTCACTAGCATTAAGTCCGCCATTTGTAATTCTTGCAATAAAGGTTAAATCAATAAAATAAGACTGCGTAAGTTCAATAAGTGTCTTATGGAAATACACTTCTGATGCGTGAGTGTTTCATTCAACCGGCTGATGAACCATGCATGCCTTGACACAGCGTCTCTTGTGAACTTTTAAATCTTTAAAAAGGTATGGTTTTACTCACTATTTGTACTATTTATTATGAATGCGACAGACAGTCCTCTATGTAGAGGATGCCTGAACGCAGATGAAACAGCCGCCCACGTGACGATGAAATCTTTAAAAAGGCATGGTTTTACTCACTATTTGTAGGTCAACACGCGGGTCAGACAAGACTGCGTCAGCGCAATAAGTCTCTTCAGGAAATACACTTCTGTCGCGTGTGAGTGTTTCCTCCAGCTGATGAACCATGCATGCCTTAACAAGGCCTCTCTTGTGAACATTTAAATCTTTAAAAAGGCATGGTTTTACTCACTATTTGTATGTCGACCCGTGGATAAGACTGCGTCAGCGCAATAAGTGACTTCAGAAAATACACTTCTGACGCGTGCGAGTGTTTCCACCAGCTGATGAGCATTCGCACTTTGACGCGATGTTCTAGCGCCGCGCGTCGGATCGCGTCGTCTATCTTTGGCCAGAACCTGTGGAAGAACGTTTACTATTACGAATTTGGAGTAAATCCTGATAGACTAGCTATTGCCCTCGGCATGGCTTGCGTTGAATTCGGAGTAAAGGAGTCTACTCTATAAAACTTCTTTATAAAGCATGTTTTAATTATCTAGCAAAGTCTGGGGGCGAAATCAGTCACTATGTTAATCAACGTAGTAAATCCAGTTAGACCAAAAGTAAAAAATTTGACTTGATACTTTGAAATTTTTAACGGTATCTGATCCATAGTTTTAGTAGGAAAGGATCGCTCTTACACAAATCCTATTATATTATTATAAATGCGAAAGTTTGTGAGTAGGGATGTCTGGATGTTTGTAATTCTTTCACGCATTGAACGGATCTGGATGAAATTTGCAACAGAGATAGATTATAGGCTGGAATAACACATAGGATACTTTTTATCGATACCGATATTCCCACGGGAACGGAAATGACGCGGGTGAAACCGCGGGCAGCCGCTAGCCGCAAGCGACTTAAAAAAAGCTTCTCAGTTTGACCTTTATGTATGTTTGTCCCCGATTATTTCGCGTTTGGCTGAACCGATTTTTTCTTGTAGCAATTAAACCGACCCTGACTTCTAAGACCTTCAACCGACAGCAGCGCTATGGTTGGACAACAACTTGATAGCAAAATGACATTTTAAAAAACACGTTAATTCCGGATTTTGGCCACCGGAACAGAAAACGTTGTCGCACTGTACTCACTTCAATTTGGGCGCAAACTCTAGCGCAGGCGCGTAGTCCATCACGGATATGTAGATGAACTCCTCAGCATTTTCCATGATCGACACGATCGCGTCGTCGTCGTTCGTCCGTCCCGTCGGGTTGAAGGGAGGTGGGGAACTCTGGAAAAAGAAATACAATGACTTTAGTGACCTTCATTGACTTTTGTCACAAGAATGATGCCTTAGAGTTCGCATAACTTGGCATTTGTCAGAGGGCGCTGATCGTCGCGGTGATTTGGAAAAATAAGCCTTATTCCCATGTCATAATTCTAGTTCCTGATTTTGACACGCGCCAAGTTATGTGGCGCGTACTCGTTTGTTTCAAAAATATCTGACTGAAATTCTCAAAGATAACCCGGAAAAATATAACTTTCCCGCGGGATAACGTCGTGTATTGGAGCTTAAGTGGAAGAGTTTAATTATCAGTTAGATAGCCAAAGGTTGCAGATTCAAGTTCGGTCAGAATAGAAGGAGACAAATACCTTTATTTATAGTATGAAATCAATCTATAGCATCATTGTTGTCAAATAATGGGGGCTTATTTATTCTACTAGATAATCCAGCATTCAGTTAGAATTTATTACATTTTTATACTTGAATTTGCATTGTGAATGCATAAAGAAATTTCAGACTTATTCATATTTGTCAAAATATCCTCCAAACAGAAGAGCATAACTTTTAACAACCCATTTAGAATAGCTCATAGCAGCGAGTCAACGTAACTAACTTACTTTAAGGTTTGTTTCATCTTTGAAGTTACAACGTAACTTGTAGGTTAAAGCAAAGTTAGTGCAAGGGCCTGCTTTATTAATTTATGATTCCAGACATTTAGAACTTTGCTATATACCCCAAGAGTCAAGTATGACCCTGTTTTATAATGGATACCGCTCGTAAAGTCGTGCTATTCTCTAAGTAAACTAATTTAAAGAGCATTTGTTGTTTAGTTTTCCACAAAGTTAGTTTAACCCTGAGGGCAAACGTAATGAAATGAATCTGGTTTTTGTGCTTTTCTTATACAATAGAGTGTTCTAAGAATTAAAACAGTAAATCTATAATTGCGCTACGATTAATCATTGAACAATATGATTCCATTAAAAAGTCTAGGAAAAATACATAAAAGTCTATACTAAGGTACTTACTCTGTCTCTGAACCACTAGCCAATTAAGGATTTTTTTATGCATGGATTACTTAGTTCTTCGAGTCGGATACATTTTTCCATAATAAAAATGGTAAGAAATTCACAAATGCGCGGCCTCTAATTTTCAGGATGCCTTCAGCTACAAACTCTTAAAATTTTCAAGCTTTCTATACAATATATGTTTTTTTGATAGTTAAAAAAATTGTTTATTTCACGAAAATAAAGAAATAAAAAACACCAAGCCCAGGGCGTAGATTTTCTGGCGGGATCTACTGGTAGTATTTTTCTATCACAGTTTTTCTTATACTTACACTTACATAAAAATAGTGTAAAATCTTTATTTTTTTACAAAAAGTTTTATACATATGGAAGCACGTATTGAGGTAAGTATTATAATTTTCATGAGTCCCTGTTCATTAGTGCCATGCTATTTTACATAGCTGACGAGGAATGATTCAGCGTTCGTCTATAAAATGAGTCATCAAAACGTAAAGTTTTTTATATCCCCTCATTATTACTGCGCTCCAGTACTTTTCTAACCAGTTTTAAGACCCAACAAAATTCTAACGATGGCCATCAAATGTTTTACGATAATAGAAAGAAACCAACCATTCGCCTACTCAAAATCTATTACTTAACTAAGTTTTTCGCATCTAAAATTCATAAAAAAGGGTAGGGTATTCGACTGATATTTTTTTTTTTTTTCGTAATTTTGTTATCTACAGGGTGACGTCACTTGCCCTGTAGCGCCATAGTCTCGCCATAGAAAATCGTTTTAGATTAGGGAGAGACGGCTAGAGTCATAATTAAATAGCTCGCTTGTTGTAAAACATATTCATTTTTTTTTCACATTTGGTATTCTTAAATGTTCCATTTTTTAATCAACATAATCATCATCATTATCAGGCACTTAATTTCACCACACTGCTGGGGCACTGGCCTTCCTTATGGATGGATAAGGAGAATGGGCCATAAGTCCATGATTTATGACGGCGTTGCTATGGCTCTGTTTGATGATAAGATTTCATCATAATTACGGTCCAGTAAGCATTACTTGAAATCTTAGGTTCAAAGGCGAAGTCGATCAAAGGTACTCTTACAGCCATAACTTCAAAACTTTTCCCTTTTTGCTTTGTAATGTTTGTTTACATTCATTTATGAAAGTAACTTATGTTTTATGAGAAAAATATCAGCCTATAAATGTCAGTAATCTAAAACCTCGCGAGGCGAAGAGTTATTAATCTATGTCTAAAACATAATATAACCAAAAATATAAATCTAAAAATAGTTAATCATAAAGTAGAGTTCGGTTATGGTGGTTGTTGTTAGTCCACCTGACTTGTTCTTAGTCCGTCTGGCTAGCTATCACCATCTTATCTAAGTCTGACGCCATCACAATGATGTTATCAGCATTATTAGGTAGAGATAAAATAACCAGTTCATCAGTGATTGAGGATTCCGGGAGAAGTGCGCTGCGCGTCCACCTTCAGCCTTATCACCATCAGTAGGCCTACCATTAGTTTTTCTTTCCGTTTACTGTACAGTAAACGGGACGGGTATTAAAATCTGTACAACGCCTCTAGTGGACAGTAGCAGAACTACAATTTTCCATACACCATATAGTCCATTCGCTTAGATAGTGTCGCCCTTTTATTTGTAAATCACTTACTTAAATTCCTTTTATATAAAAATATCCAAATTTTCATAATTAATTGACTTTGGTACCCAACTTGTGTCTATTTGCGTATTAGTTACATCTGCATTAGTAAGGATTTTATAGCAAGAGCCACAATGCCATGCGGGTACCGACACTATCTAACCGAACGGACTATACACAATGTCTCCCGTTTTAAACGGAAAGAAAACTCATGGTAGGACCCACAGGTGTGAAAAAGGCAAGTGCTACACATTTGTGTCTTAAAAAAACTAAATTAGTTATACTTCTCGCTTGGTGTAATTAATTAATTACAATTATTAAACATAAAGACTAATACAAAATCTTAACTAATAAAAAATAATGAAAAAAGGGTTACTTCATCACAAAGTCGGCACAGCCCATAAATAGAAAAAGTTATGACTTTCAGTAAAGCTCAAAAAAGAGCTAACTATTATTATAGCTTATGTTTCCGGCGTGGCATTGCATCTTACTACCATCAATGTCTTAATGGCGGTATCGCTTATTACAATACACATAAAGGCTAATAGGTCAGGTGGCAAAGGTCGGGTTGGCCGAGCATGCAAACTATGTATTTCCATGAGAATATCAGACTAAATGGAGGGGGTAGCCGCCCGTGTGACCTTGCCCTTACAATGTTCGTAGTAAGTCAACTCTATAGTAGAACATTTACGTATGACTTTGTTTGTTTATATCACACAAATGGATCAGTTAAGTTCCTGGAAACATAGTTTGGGCGATACCTATAATTTCATTAGTAACTTGATATTTACCTAGAAACTTATTAAATGACGTTTTACCATGAGTCATGGTTTCATGATAGGTAACATGAGTTTATGCTAACTAGTACACACTAGCACACTATTTACACTGCATGTTGAAAGTAATTTATTCCTTAAAAACAATTTTCTTTCACATGACAATACATTTTTTAATACTTACTTACCAACACCTTAATAAAACTTGGGCTTAACTTTCAAATCAAAAATTTATAAACACGGCGCGTGTTTCGTTAGTACGTGTAAGCATATAAATATGAGATATAATATAATATTAAATGTTTGAAAACATAAAGTTTCTACCAGTTAATTTAAAACTCGTGTGAGTATCAAGTTTCTTCTATAAGCTTATAATCTCGTGTGTATAATAATTCAAGTTATGAATAACAACAAGCGAGAGATACAAAGCAAGTTTTAATAAAAAAGAACTGTACGACGCGCTGGCAACTTAATTATTAAAACGCTAGAGAAAATTAAATTTAAAACAAGGTAAAATTACAACGTTACAGCAGATGGAACAGCTACGATTGGTGTCACTTAAGACAGAAAGTTAAAAGTCTGTTTCTGCTTGGAAAAATATAACAGTATCTATGTACCTAGAATGGAAAATTTGAAATCGCAAGTCATTTAAAAAATAGGAGGCAGTGGATTTTACAGTTTACCATGACACGAAAAGTACTTCCACCAATTAATACGTCTTTGTGGTTTCAACTGGCAATTAAGGTTGCAAGCTCTGCAAGCTCTGGCAATTAAGACTGCTAGCTCTATCAAATGTAGGTTTGTGCATATTTTTAATAAAAATTTTAACATTCATTTTTAAAGTCAAAACCTAATTACTTGCGTCAAATTTTATTTGCACTAATATTTGCTTTTTACGACATGGGAGTGTTGCTTTATTTTTTATCTACTTATGTTTCTTTATTATATTTTGTCAAAGACTTAAGTACATTAGATTTTAAATTTTAATTATATTTTACAAAATACAAATTTGCTTTATTGGCAATAAACAAATTATACCAAAAATACACTATTTTAATGTTCTTCCTAACAATTTAAAATAAAAAAAAAATACAACTAAGCCGACAATCGAATCTAGCATAAAAACAATATTTATTATTCAGCCACATTGAAAAACTCATTAATCAAAAAACGCGACGGGCGTTTTCCACATAACTCACTGACGTTTGTACATTTCTTTGAAAGCCAATCGACTCTATGACCACCTATGACTAACACTACACTAGCATTTTAATTGCGCCAATCGACAGCCATCTCTGTCAATTTAATCACCATTAAGTGAAACTTCCACTTTTCAGGAATATCTATGTGACTACAATACTAACAAACGTATAGCCGACCATGAAATAACTGCAGTATCACTTAAGGCACTACTCGGAAAAAGTATGGACTTTTTGATTTAAAACTATAGGACGGTTACAGTTGTTACAAATCTGGTAGGTAATAAGATATATATTTCTTCATACCTTTATCTAGAATCGTATAGTTTCAAAAACACTATTTTAAGATTTTGCCTCGACACTTTTTCTTCTCAAAAATACCTCTAAAAATACGAAAATTCAAGATTATTCTTAAATGGGGTTACTTACACTAGTGGAAATTGGTTTGATTAGTGGACACCAATAATATTTAGGATCGTATAGAAGCATTTTTTTTTAAATCGCTGTAGTTTTTTTAATACGAAGTGATTTTGTGTTTTTTTTGCGTAATCTGCAAAATCGGTCTCACTCCCGCGCGCGTCATTTTCTCATTGCTATCTCGCTTCAGCATAATTTTTCCGAGTATCTCCTTAAAAAGTTTTTGTTATGTTACAATTACATAGTAATAAAAAAACGTTTTTTGTTTTGCTTACAATACCTAATATAAACCTTGGCCACCGACCACAACCACAAAACGCCACCACCGACCTATTTTCTGTAGCTAATGTATGAAACATTAGATATTATAATGAACTCGCCGCACACGGGCCACCGTAAAACGCCGCCACATAGGCGTCACCGACCTCTTTCATGTAGTTTTCATACATTTTACACGAACGCAGACGACGACCGACGTCCCGGTAGTCGTCACTTGTTTTGTTTCTTCTTCTAGCTTCAAGTGGCGGCGTTTGTGGCTACCAAAGAATATTTTCATACATGTGGCGGTACTGTTACGGTCATGGCATGATACGTAGTAGTGGTACAATTATTACTTTAGCCAAATTGTAACGCAAGGTTTTTGTTAAAACTGGAAAAAGAATTTCATAGTCGTCTATACTATACTCGGCTATTGTGTATAGTGTAATTGTCTAAACTCTCTCTAGTGTAGGATACATTTGTTTGGTCACAGGCCCCGCCCCCCGCCATTAGTGGCACGAGCCCACAATTTAGGGGCAAACTTCCAACAGAACCGCGTAGTAACTTTGACCTTTGTGTATCTAAGTGAGGGAGAATTCTGTTGGGAATATTGTACTTTAAAAAAAATAAGTATGTTCAGTACAAACCCCAAGGTACTTTTACGAGTGTTAATTTGTACTTAAAACAAATAAATTTGTTCAGCCTACAAACCCCAAAGGTATCTTTACGTGTGTTAATTACATATTGCAAATTAACAAAATATACAAAATTTATCATAATAATTACAATAATTTTGTAACATAAGTACAATGAGTGAAGGAAAAGAATTAATGGATAAAAATATTGCATTGTGAATGGATAAAGTTAATTTAAAATCATAAATTGCTGTAGGTAGGTTAGTCGTTGACGAACGTTCTCATATTAGTAAAAGATAATGCAAAAAAAACTGTAGGCTTTTTTACAAGTGACACAAATAAAGATTTTATTCCTTTGATAAGTTAGACCTTCACGATCGCCTTAAATTTCGTGGTTATTTTTTTTGTATCAATACAACTTATGGATTATTTCATTGTCTATTCATAATTTAACTAGTGGAATTATAATATCACGCGAAATTATAATTTCACTAGTGGAATTATAATATCACGACTTTGACAAAATCCCTGCGACATATACATGCAATGTACCTCAGCTAAATAAAAATAAAGCGTACATTAAAAGCTTACTTTATGGAGTTCAAAGCTTATTTGAAACCTTTACAAAATTACTGATCATGAAGGTTTTCTTTCCAAGAATTGTAACTTGTTATCGTATTAAGCAAATTAGATCGATTTGCTTCGACTAAGTGAAAGAATCGGGGCTATAGACAACAATGCATGCAATATGAATACAGTTACATAGGTTGACGCACTTAGTGGCATAAAATACTGAGAAAGCCAATAAACTATGCGATAGCAAGGATATCAGTATAACAAGTTTTTTGTAAGAACTTCGTTTTTATGACAAGTTTTTTTGTTGACTTTAATATTATAGTTTGGCTCTTTCATTGAGAGTAAAGCTCAATTAGCGTCTAAAACGCTTGGCGTTCTGGCAAAGGTGAGAAAGTACTTCACGCCGGAACTGCTGCTCAATCTTTATCAAGCGCAAATTCGTTCATTTATGGAGTACTGTTCTCATCTCTGGGATGGCTCTGCCAAATACCAGCTCCAGACACTAGAAGCTATTGAGCGGAGGGCCAGAAAGCTCATTGGCAATGACTATCTCTTCGATAAAAAGCTCAAAAGCCTCGAGCACAGACGCAAAGTTGCAAGCTTATCGATTTTTTAACCGACTTCTAAATCAAAAAGGAGGAGGTTCTCTATTCGTCTGTATGTATGTTTTTTTTGTGTATGTCCACCGATTACTCGAAGACGGCTGAACCGATTGAAATGGTTCAAACGTTATTACATCAGGTTGGTTTCCAAGTTGGTCCCATTTTTTGAAATTTTTAAATCGTTTCAGTAGTTTTTAGGAAATCTTGAAAATACTGTCGTTTTCGTTACCACTTTATGTGAATTTAATACGTATCTTTAGGCATAACTCCTTTGTTTATAAACCGATTTAGATGATTCTTGTTTTGTTAAAAAGGGGATACCTCAAGGTATTTTAACCGACTTCGAAAAGGGAGGTTTTCAGTTTGATCACATACCTATTTACCAGAAAACACGTAAATTGCCTGCACGATGCACTAAAAAGAGTGAAATAAAAATTATTTTTATAAAAAAATAAAACCGCCTTCAAAAAAACCACATCAAAAAAGTAAGAAATAATTCTTCACCAAATAAATAACGTAAGTACTTTGAAGTCGGGCGGGTTTTAACAAAAACAACAAAAAATTGTACATGTTTCACGCCCGACTTCAAAGTACTTACGTTATTTATTTGGTGAGGAATTATTTCTTACTTTTTGATGTGGTTTTTTTGAAGGCGGTTTTATTTTTTTTATCGTATCCATTTCGGCGAGTGTGCAGTGAAATTGCACAACCTAATTCCACCATCTCCCTTCTTCCAACGGACGTACCAGCGAACGAATGACGTACGAATCAGCGCCACCGTTTTATAGTGGATATTCCTGGGACACGGACTAGCGTTTTGCTTCTAATTTTATTATCCGTACCGCTAAGGAATGGAACTCCTTGCCTGAGTCTGTATTTCCCGATAGGTACAATCTGGGGATCTTCAAGTCGCGAGTGAACCGGTACCTTCTAGGCAAGCGCGATTCATCGTAGATCGCATCAACGCTTAACATCAGGCGTGATAGCGGACAAGCGCTTGCCTATCCACGAATAAAAAAATAAAAAAATAGTATTGTCATTCAAACCAAACCTGTATCCAAAGTTTCAGCTCAATTGGACACCGGGAAGTTGATAAAATTTTACTTGCAAGATTTGTCTTAGATTTCTGCGCGAACTGTCCATATGAATAAAACACTTTCACGGATTTTTTCACGCAATTTATTCAACAACTTGGTTAAATTTTAGTTGTTTTTTGAAAAAACCCCTAAACCGCCAAAACTGTATGGATTGCCGAAGATACACAAACCTGATGCTCCGCTGCGTCCTATAGTCAGCCAAATTGATTCACCAACTTACAAACTAGCCCGACACGTAGCGCAAACCCTCTCGCCACTAAGAGGTAACACAACAGCCTTTGTGAAGGATTCCTACCATTTCATCAGTGAGATACAACATCTACATCTCGCAGATGATGAAATCATGGTCAGTTTTGATGTACAATCCTTATTCACATGCTTACCAGTAAAGGACTGCATCAATATCGCTAGGAAGAA